>JAAVUK010000242.1:0-48787 GCA_014899095.1 Fusarium buxicola
GCCAGACATGCCAGACATGCCCAGATAGGATTCAATCGCTAGGCGCCGACGCCGGCCAGTTGCCCTCCCTCGCTTGAGGAATCCCAGTCTCAGTCTCGGATATGCCTCGTGAGTGCCATCCACCAAATTCCACTCCAAACCATGCTCGCTATGAACACATGCGCTCGAGTAGCGTCGTCGCTCGCTTCTTTTTCTTGTTTGCGCCTCACGTAGTGCTGCAAACTGAACAGGGCCACCCCTTCGCTTGTCGGCCCTGACATGCTGTTGATCGCCAAATCCATCACCTCAGCTGTTGGTGTTGGACGTTTCCGCTGCAGCTGGGGGCGCTGGCGTCTCTGGAGGCTGAGGCTGAGTAATACCGCCCAGACCCGGAGGCGTACGATTCTCTTGGGGTATGGGCACCGTCAAGGGTCCCTTAGGCACGATGATCCGACCTGGGAGGGACTCACCCCGGATCACTTTCTCCACCTCGGACTTGTCCAGGGTCTCGTACTGCACGAGCGCCTTGGCCAGCAGGTCCAATTCTTTCCGGTTATCTGTCAGCAGCTTCCTGACATCTTCGTACGACTTCTTTATTGTCTTTTGGACCTCGCCTTCAATTACAGATTTGGTCTCTGAACTAAGGTTCTCGTATCTCCTGCCATATTCGACAGGTCCCAGAACGCTCGACATGCCGAATAGGGTCACCATCATGAAGCTCAGATCAGTGGCTCTCTCCAGATCCTAGAGTTATAGTATTAGTACACCGTCTTTGGATATTAAAATGGAATGCTTACCGATGACACGCCCGAAGTCACCCTGTCGTCACCGTATCGCAGCTCTTCGGCCATCTTGCCTCCGAGCGCCACGCGGATGTTCGACATATATTCAGCAGCCGTGTAAGAGTATTTGTCCATTTGAGGAAGCTGAGCCGTGTGACCGAGCGAGGGGCCCTTGGGGAGGATTGTAACCTTATAGAGAGTGTTGGAGCTCTCCTTGTCAAAAAGCTGGACAAGAGCGTGCCCAGCTTCGTGATATGCCGTCATTTCCTTTTCCTTCTCGGTTACAACCATTGACTTACGCTCAGATCCCATGGTGACTCGGTCATATGCCCATTCCAGATCCTGTTTTGAAACAGCGCTGGCCTTGGCTCGGCTCGCTCGAAGAGCGGCAACATTCAGCATGTTCTCGAGATCAGCTCCTGACCGGCCAGGGCAACGGGCAGCAACAGCCTCGATGTCAACGTCGGGGGAAACCTTGATCTTCTTCGCGTGATGCCTCAAAATGGCAATCCGCCCGCGAACGTCGGGCAGATCAACATTGACGTGGCGGTCGAAACGTCCAGGACGAGTAAGGGCCTTGTCTAGCATCTTCGGCAGGTTGGTGGCTCCAATAATGATGATCTTACTGTCCTGGTCGAATCCATCCAGTTCGGTAAGTAGCTGATTGAGCGTCTGCTTGGCATGAGCCTGGTCTCTCGGGTTGCGCTTGCCTCCTATGGCATCAAGCTCGTCAATGAACACAATTGCGGGAGACTTGGCCTTGGCGGCTGTAAAGAGCTCACGGACTCGCTTGGCTCCAACACCCACGAAGATCTCGTCAAACTCGCTACCAGACATGTAGAAGAAAGGAACACCGGCTTCGCCAGCAACGGCTCGAGCGAGGAGCGTCTTACCGGTACCAGGGGGGCCAACCAGGAGAACACCCTTGGGCAGCTTGGCACCGAGATCACTGAATCTCTCGGGGTTCTTCAGGAATTCAACGACCTCCTGAAGCTCCTCCTTTGCCTCGTCACAGCCGTGAACATCATTGAATCGAGTGGTTTGCTTCTCAGCCTTGACCTCCGAGTCCTGCTTGCCACCAGGTCCGCCACGACGGAAAGTGGTGAGCGTCTCAATCACGATCGTAACCACCACAAAAGAGAGATAGGTGAGGACAACGAAGATAGCCAAAAACTTGAACCAGCGGAAGATGGCAGACCGAGTCGACTCCTGGACAATGACGTGAATAGGTTCCCCCTTACCGCCCATTGAGTTGCCGGCGACTCCAGATCCAGCCACAGCAGCGTTTCCAACAGCCTGCTCAAAGGTGGGCCACTGGTTGCGCGCATAGTTTCCGTTCATGGCCGCCGCCGGGTTAGCAGCTGAGGCAGCGCTAGCGCCAAGCAAAGCAAGGGCCTTTCGGTACGTGTCGTCGGTTGCAGGGTTGGTAGCAAAGCGTCCAGACTGGTACCGCTCAACCAGGATAGCTGGCATATTGGCTCGGAGAAGCAACAGGTAGAAAGCATTTTGTGCATTCGCGTTGCCGGGGTTTCGGTTGGCAGACTCCTCTAGCGTTGCGAGCTGATTACGTGAGATACCGTTGGAAGTTCCAAATCCTCTTCGCTGAGCGCTGAATGCACCGAAGGTAGAGACACCATGGGAAGATGATAAGGTACCGGGAGAAGATCGCGCGAATGGACGGAGGATGGACAGAGACGGCGACAACTGAGGTTGAAAGTAGGGACGTCGCAAGATGGGATTGGCCGCCTGAAGGCCTATTCGGCCGAGGTTGGACATGGTTGATTGAGCGGTCGTCGGTGTCATCGTACTGGGCCCTGCGCGAGAGGCAAGAGAGCTAAGATTTACGCGTCGAAGAAATTCAGGAAGCTGAGATTCGACCACCTGCGTAAGCACTTAATTCCGACACTTGAGCACACGCGATCAAAGACTTGCGACTTACGTGTTGGGGTTCGGCGACCGTAGTCCTTACGACAGGCTGGTCAACGCCTTCCTTCGAAGGAAGCGGTCGGCGTGAAACAGGAGTAGTCGAGCCTCTCCAGGGAACCATCACTGTATTTGCGATTGAAGGCCATAGTTCCGTAGTCGCCGCTGCCATGTGCTAAATCATTCGTCAGCATCGCCGGCGATAGCCATTCCCCAATCTCGCAGAGTCATACCGGCAGCGCCATGGCGTTAAAAGCCATGCTGGGAATTCCGAGGCACGAGGTGCGCCTTCAAATATGATGATTTCAGACTGACCATCAAAGGAAGGACGGGATAGAGCGGTTCGATAACGTAAAGGAACAAGTTCGGCTGATTGTCCTTGCCGGTTGCAGCGTTCGGCGGTTTTCACGACTGGGATAGGGATCGTGGGTTGAGTATCGTAAGTCTGCTCAAAGAGACGAAAATAGTAATTTATCGGGCCGCGCTCATCGTGATGAGTTGCGCGCAGGCATCATCGGTATGCAATTGTTGGGGGGAGTCTAGTTTGCTTGCCACTCTGGTCCGCAATTCGGCATCACGAGACGACCCTTTCCCGTTCTGGGTCTTTGCTGAGTCATCTCCACTGGGCCGCCAGATCTTCCGTCCCCCGATTCCGGTGAGGTCATTTGAGACAGTTTACGATTGGCTGCTTTCGCTGACAACCCCTACTGTACTTGATTCTAGAATGGTCTGTGAACGATACGATCTTGTAGATTTGCGACAACTATCCACAACGCATTGTCAATGAGAGAAATTGGGAATTTTGAGGGGGAAAACAATTAAACTTATCGTATATATGTAAGGTAAGTACCTAGCTAGTTGTCTCCCTCTGCTGCGTCTCGTGCAGGAAAAAACCAACAAATAAGCCTCGTGTGAACGTTCAACTCTTTTTGTTTCCTCGGCGTTCTTATCTCAAACTCCCACCCATCATCACTCATGATCGCCGGCATGAACAAATCAATGCTTGTCATGCCGTTGTACAGCGCTGGACCGGTCTTCTAGACACTCCTTTAAACCATCTCTTTAATCCATCGTTCCTATCGCCATCAGTTCTCCTTCTGCCTTGGAATAAGCTGCACGCCCAATCCAACAAAGACACAACTTTTTTTGGAGGGTATCGGCGTCATCTCATGCTGGAAAAGCTGAAAGCTTCATGCAAATCAACTGGAATAAATCAACTGCAACAAGTAGCTTAAGAAAATGCGCAAGCGGGCAAAAGGACTCCAAAGAGCCATTAGATCATGAGAACCAGAAGACGAAAAAAGGCCGCGCAACACGAGTGATATCCATGCATACATATGCTGCGCTTCAAACCACAAAGAAAAAGTATATAAAAAAGTCCACAAGAAAGGTGAAGAGTAGCCCAGAAGGCCGCGCGTGGCACGAAGCTGAACTAGAACGCCAAGAGATGCTTTTGAGCTGAGTACGGTATCTTTCATGCGGTCTGGGGGTAAAATGCCGATGAACTCTACTCAGCAGGCTGCAAGGCCCGTAGATGTTTGGTACTGTATGTCCCAGTGGGTATATCCTATTCAAAAGACAAGAATCAAATCCATAGTAGGCGAATCGTTGCGTCATCCAGACCGGGTATGATTATGGTGTTACAAGTTGCCGTCATTAAAAGGACGATATGTGAGCATGTTCATGCAAGGTAGTATTCGTAAAACATGAAAAGGCCTCGAAGCCCAGGCCGATCACAAGCTCGCAAGTCTGTTGCTTGGTAGCTGCATCGAAGGATCGTCGAACTCGATCTTTGGTCCGTAAAGATCATAAACTGCGGTTCCATACGCCGGCAACTGCCCAATAGTCGTGACTTCGATCGGGGGGTCATAATGCGACCATTGCTCGTGTTGCGGTTGGGCAGAGGGGTGAGGATAGTGATCAGCCGGAGGGGCATGGATATGTTGCGCCTGGGGGGCCACTGGCTGCTGAGACTGACTCATAGGGTGTTGCATCGGTTGGTGATACTGGATCATAGCCTGCTGAGACTCTGCCGCTGTGTATGCTGGCGGGTTTCCTGACTGGTGTCCGTAGAACCCTTCCTGAACCAATGGGCTAGGGACTGATGTCGTTGAGAAGGCGCTGGGGCTACTTTGAATTGAAGTCGCAATTCCTGAGTTCGGATACGGCAATTCCATTGGGGGTCGTTCCACTTGCTGAGAGAGTTGATAATGGGATTGCATCGTAGCGACGCCGGGGTTTCCTTGGTCAGTGACATAGTATGCTTGACGAGGCATATTCGTAGTTCGATGAAGCATCTGAACATTGGCATGGTGCTCGGGTATCGATGAACCGTGAAACTCCGTAGAAACATTGGAAGGAATCCCTTGTCGGTTGCTGTATTGTTGCGGGATATGTTGCGCATGGACCTGTTGCTCAAAATCGGCATAAGAAGACGAGCGCTGTAACGGGCCGTGTGGGATCGCCTGGTTCATAGGAACCATGTCTTGAGGTGACCAGGTCATCGAAGAGTGCTGAGGGGTGGAAGGGGGCTCATCGTCGTCGGAGTCCGAGGAGCAATCGTCCAGGATATCGTTGGGATTCATTCCTTGCTGATGCGATCTGCGTTGATGCTTAACCATAGTAGTTTTTCTGCAAAAGCTAGGACATGTGTTAGCGAGTGAAATCTTACACAACACTGTCTCAACATGCCTTTTTGAACAGCCGTCGTGGGCGCACTTGTACGGGCGCTTCCCAGTGTGGATGCGTCGATGACGGGCAAGACTCGAAGACTTGAACACCTGATTAGATTCTCTCAAACCGCGAGTTTCGTCTGTACGTACATCTGAGAACCGCTTTCCGCAGCCAATATGCTGGCATTGGTGGGGCTTCTCTCCAGTATGCGTGCGAATATGAACAGTCAAGGCACTTCGCTGAATGAAGCTCTTGCCGCAGCCCTGAATCGAGCATGCGTAAGGCCTCTCATTGGTATGTATTCGGTAATGCCTTTGCAAATCAGATTTGCGGTTAAAGCTCTGGATCAAGGGTCAGCGAAGTGTAGGATGGGTTTCGAGTTATTGATCAAGTACTTTTGTGCATGACTGCCAATCGCACTGAAACGGGCGAGCGGTAGGCTCGTTCTCAACTAACTCCATCAGCTCCATGATTGCTTCGGTTCTTCGGGGAGGTCTCGATCTGCAACGGAGGCAATATGTCGGTGATGACGGTGGTTGGTTGAAGTAGTAATGCAAGCCACCACCTGATCACAGCATACTAGGACTGAAGGCCTTGATGACGGATAGTTGCGGGCTCAGAATAGAAGGTTGAGAGTTTGGCTAGTTTCTCGAGGTAGAGTCACAACTAGAAAGTTGGCGCCAGTCGGAGATTAAACTAAGGATTAGTGTGAAAGGCCTCGAGATAAGGGGCGACGACGGGATGGCAGGCTTGCCAAGGACTCTGAGGTATCGATATGCGTTAAGCCGTTCGTGAGTATGAGGATCCTTATATGTATTGCGTTCTTGACGGCGTGCTCAACAGTGACTGTAGATATGATATGAAAGTGGATGAAGTGGAGGATACGAGATGCGCGGGAACCGGCTGCTCGTCTTAATAAAGTGTGTCAATGCAGGGCAGTATCCAACGCCTAGTGGATCGGGAAGAGATTTGGCTGGGGCCGGGGAAGGATCGGAAGAGTGCTGAGCCTTGCGCGCGTGGTCCGAGCTGATACTCCTGTCCAGGTCCAGGTTGTTTCCAGGCGGAGGATCGGAGGACTCCGCAATAGCCAAAGGACAGTTGAAGGCCTCGAAACCAGAGTGTGGTCGATTCGGAAACAGCAAAAACGACGGTTGCGGCGGCGGCGAATGTGTGTAATAGACCGAGCCCCGGGTTTATGGTGGCCCCAAGTATGCCTTGGGAAGGTAGTCGATTGCTGTCAAAGACTTGGCTTGCCAGAGACCTAAAGAGCGTGTATTCGAACCATGAATGGCACAGAGAGGTCGAGGAGGAGCAAGTTCGTCTTGTTCGCCTATGAGGACAAGCGGCAAGAGAGGATCTTTACGCGTCCGCAACTGATAGGGAGAGGGGAGAAGAAGAAATCGAGGGACAAGAGAACGATTGGGGTGTATCGTTGGGAACAAGCTGGCGCGATTTGCGCAGAGTAAAGAGGGGTTACTCCAGTCTCTGGAGGATAAGATTGATCTGGTAAGTCTGTATGAGTTTGAGCCGTCGAGACAGGTTGATATGATATGCTTCAACTCAGGTGTGGTGTCTGGTCAAGGCAAGGTCGAATCAGGCAATCGACCTGCGAGACGGGGGGTTGGCGAGAGATATCAACAAACGGCTACCGAGTTCTGGGCTTGGTATTCAGTCCCGCTGGGTAAGGGCAGTAGAGAGTAGTTGATAGGTAGTAGCCCTCTCCCGAAACCATGCAGATGCCCAATGATGCCAAATGACAGAATGGACGGGGGAGAGCGAAGGCACACGATGTCGCAAATCGTACTTAGTTATAGGTGTGCGGCGAGCATGGCATGCGCCGGGGCCAGCAAGGAACCACGCAGGAGATCAAGAGGAACCAAGGGGCCCCTGCAATGGCGGGCGTCAGTGGGGCTCATTCGGCAACGGTCGGAGGGGGTACAAGACGGTCATGGGCGAGCAATTGAACGGGGACGGATGATGGAGGGACAAGAAGAGATGGAGGGAGGCTGATGGAGAAACAGGTGAGAGAGATGAAGAGATGCATCAAGGGCCAGGGGCGACTTGTGGGCATGAATGGGATGGACGGGCAGGATGGGGAACAGGGCGGGCACTAACACAGACTGAGACGAGGTAATGAATGTATCGATGGCGGCGTAGCTGCCTGGGTGAGGTAAGAGCTGTAATAGTGCGTCAAGACGAATGGACGAGTGTCCGAAGCCATGGTCCAAGGTGGTGTAGTGCGGGCCACGATAGTGCGAGTGAAGCCTGTGTTCACTCGTTATCAGGAATTAGGAGCCGCCCCATCACCGAGAGTAAGAGTGCGGCGACGCAGCCATTGATTGGGCTTCTCCAACGATAGCACCAAGCAGGTTAAAGCACGAACGCAGAGTGGAAATTTTGGCAGTGACACAGTGCGTTTGCAAGGACGTTGAGCTAGACACGACCGGGACAGGGGACCAGGACCCGACGAGTCTAATGGCGTCGAGGTGGTGTCGAGGGTGTCATGGGCGTCGAGCTTGAGGGCGTAAAGGCAAGGGATGCGGATCCATCCCACTTGCTCCGTAAGTAGTACCCAGCAGAAAGCTGAGAAGACGACTGGCTGCATGCCTGAGCATGAAGGTAACGCTAGCAAGCTTGCTCATGAGAGCAGGATTCAAGAGGACCTACGACGTATACGGACGAGAAGACGGATGACTGACTGTTGAACCAACTGCTTCCCTGACGACATCGGCCGAGGCAGGAAGCAGAGGAGCCAGACAGGACGACAACGACAACGACAACGACGAGGCGGCGACGGCGACGGTAGCGGTCCGCTTTGCCCCTATGTGCCCGCCCTTTCCCACTGTTTCCTAGAAGAATGGCCGCTATGCGCTCTCTAACTGCATCTGCTGGGTGCATCTTCCGCGGGCGTGCGAGATGTGGGTTATGGGTATGGGTGTGGTGCGTGATGCGTGGTGCGTGGACTACCTTAGGGAAAGCGTCGGGGCTGGGGTGAGGTTGAGTGCGCCAACGCTAAGTGATATGGAACTTACCTACCTAACCTTATAAGGTACCTAGTAAGGTAATGGGTGGGGATGGAAAAGCCCATCCAGGCCCCCGGCCGGCGGGCAGCAATGGCGCGGTACGTATCCGTTTCTGTTTGAACGGGGCCAGTTCACTGGAGCTCCCATCCCGTCTGGACGGCCCAAAGCCGATGAAAGACTGCGTTATTGAGGTACAACGGGCAGAGGAGACTCGGGTGGGAAAACACGACTGACGAGCCATATGAGCCCATTGTACTTACTACTTACTGTACCCGTACCTGCTTTGCGGTGACGCTGAGTGTAGATGATTTCAGCTTACCCCACATTCCCGTTATTCTATGTGCGTGTCTGCAGTACTGAAAGGCGCGGGCATAGGCTTCTGCTTCAGCTCCCGCCCAATCTACTCGCCAAAAAACAATGCCATCGCAGCTTGACTCGACAACTCTCTTTGACAGCCGTTGGCGGCGCGTTGCACGTTAGACAAGGCGGGAATCAACCAACATTGAATTGACCTTAGGCTCGTGCCGGTCCCGGGCGCTCATGTCATGTCTCGTTCTGTCTCGTAGACATCCCGTTCTGGCTTCTGGGGCTCTGAACAAAGGCCTGAAGGGGAAACGGGTTCGGATCCGGATGTTCAGAATAGCCTTTTGCAAGTGCTTAGAGGCTCAAGAGGCACACCAAGTCGACCTGATACAATATCAACAAGAACCATGGCCTCGGCGACGCGACAAGCCCGTTCAGCCATTGATCACTAGATGGCATCTATTCCGAGCCATGACGCGGAGTCGACGTGCCTCTCGCCCATACCAGAACAAACCCCAATGCGACTGAGCCTGCTGAGCGGTGCTTCCCCACCGCCCGCAACCCACATCAACCCTGGTCCGTCCCGGCCGATTGTCACCATGCCGTTCCTGACTTCGGCTCTTTTCCACCATCGTCGCTTGACCCTTATCCATGTCCCCCAAGTTCAAGCCCATGCCCATGCCCGGGTTCTGGGCTTATTACAAGGCTCCAGGACCACAAGGCAGCTGGGGCCTCGACTGACGATCCCCTGTTCAATTTTCCGCGTGCCGGTTACCGCAGGTGGACGCCTCATCGCCGAAACAAACCCTAATGCCTCATTTTTGTTTCCTTGGTACGGGTACTGCGCAACACCGCAACGCATCTCATCTCATATTACCTTACCTTGCCTTATTTCACGTCGTTGAACTTGTTAACTTTCGATAGTATCGATCCAATATTGGATGTTGTGCTTCAGAGCGCCGTAGGTTGCATCCAAGGTGGAGGTCCCAAAAGCTGCTGCTGGTGCGGGAAGCCCCTTGCTCTTCCGCTAGCCCCGATTTGCTTGATGCGCTGAGAACTTTCAGACCCCGACGTTTCAAACGCGGCCTCCACTTTATCTGGCCGACAATTCGAGGTGATTGAGAGAAGTGCCCTCACTCGTGCGTGCTGGGAAACGACAGACAGGCCTTGCCCCAAAGTCGCCTCTCAGGAGTGACGCGCAGCAAGGACAGCTGACATGTCCCATTCTTGCCAGGATGAGCGGAAGCCGGAGGTTGATAGAAGAAGCTCTTAATGTAACTCCAAATTACCCCATATGATCAATGATGAAATAACCCATGAAAGACCAGCATCTCATATCAACTTCATCCATGGCCGTTGGCCCTATGGTCGATCAGGCCATGATGCATGCACAGCCCTGCCCTGCCGTCCCCTGACGCCGACGCAGCCTGGCTACCACTACCTGGGCGACCACAACAACATGGCATCGCATCCGTGTCAGACCCAGGCCCATAAAATCGAGATCCTCCTTCTTTACCCCAGGCTCGAACGGTCAAGGCATGGTTCACTCCTTTTTCTTGCTTTAATGCGAGATGCTCTGATTGAAAAATGACGAATTCCATCATTACTACAGCTGAAGCCACGTCCATTACGGGACGAATAGCGTCGCAACTCACCACAGTAATGAGTGATTGCTAGTAATGCCGACAGAACCTATACCGTAATTAGATAGTGATAGACGTCTTTCAAGGACATATCCTAGATTAGAGTTTAGACCGGAGGGAGGCTGGCGACGGGTGAAACCAACGCTGATGCATTCTTGTTGGTCCCCACACACTTTTCACAGTACAGTACAGTAGATACTGCACCTGTTCGGGCTTGACTTGAGGGCCTAAAGTTCTTGGAGCCAACATCGAATTCATTTCTCCGACCGTTCTAGGTCTAACCCGGAAAACGCACTGCTGATCACCCGGACCATAAGGCTCGCGGGCGCAACGCGCTTTGCGGTTGCAACTCTGCTGCGGCTAAGCATCCTTCCGGGAGGATCACTTCTGTGATGGCTTTTGCTGCGTTGCATCCAACGGAGAGGGGCTCTTCAACGTCCGTACGAGATACAAGCAGAGATCGTGCTAAGCAGGTTATGCTAGTCTGATTGAGGAGCCATGATAGTGTCAGGTAGCTTGATCATACGATACAACACTTGACGTTGCCTTGGAGCATCCTAGGCTGCCCAAGCATCGTGAAGCCTGTCTCACCGCCTCTGGAAAAGGTCTTTCTTAGTAAGGCAGTTGCTACATAGTACGTCCCAAGTCTCTAGACAAGCCGGGCCAGGGCGTTGCGGGAATTTTCCACGTACATCCGGGACGCTAGCAGTGAGTGCTCTTCATCAACAGTACAAGACAGTATTACACACTATGACACCAACTAATAATGTAGGGCTATATTGGCGCAAAACTGAGTGCGGTGCTGGCGACAGCCCTGCCTGAGATACATAATACTGGGGATGTGGCGCTGGTTCATCTCCAGTTCCAGTGTGCTTTTTTCGTGCTTTTCTCCATACCTCCTGCAGTGTGGCTGGCAGATAGACTACAGCACGAGTCCCGGGCCAGCTGGGAGCGGTCGACTTCAGGCGCATACGGCGGCCTCTGGAGATGGGCAGATGCCTTGCTCCTGAGGCCCTTGGAATGTCGCTCACGGGAGTTTGATAGGCTCATTAGCTTCCCCGTTACCAAAGGCTAGACTGCGTCGCGTGGCTTCATGAAATGTAGTGAAGTCCCTTCACAACCTGTACTTGAAATCGTCCATCCTAATACGGATACCCCGATGCAACACATACATCGCAAACCCTGAAAATCTTCATGTCTGCCAGGAAACGTGGCAACTGTGTAAGGACGCTTTGACCGGCAGTTGGAAGAGAGGTTGAGTCCGCCTTGGCGAATTGATAGATGAGTCCAGATAGCTAGCGCCAGAAGCATGGTGCCAGCAACACCAACCCTAGAGCGAATCGATGGCGAGTTCAGCAGCACCAGAAAGGGTGTCCAAGTTCTGATATCGCGTTCGTACGATAGCTTCAGGCCACTTGCGCAATTAGTACGTACGCATCTGGAGATTTCCTGTGGCTTTTGATAGTACCTAGGCTTTCAACAGAAAACGGAGGCCCAATCAACCAAGCTCTTCACGGCAATTCGAGTTTTCAACTCTCGCAAGCAAGCCAAACTGATAGACAGGAGGGATGCCATCTGCCGCCAGATCCAGCAAAGTCAATGCGTCAAGCATGGGCTCTATCAACGGGCCTGCCTTTCACGGATACTTCCGTCCCATATGTATGTATGGCTTGAGGTGCATCGACCGTGGCGTAGCCGCAGCTCGCCAATCGCGAAAGAAAAAGAAAGAAAAAATCAATATCGGTTGCATGGTCAGATCTAAGCTCGTGCAAGCTCGAGGCACGTCAGCAGCCCGTTACTACCGGTAGTATTGTCCTACAATAAGGTAGTCATTATGATTTGACCTGAGACCGGCTCAAAACAACTCATGGTCAATTGAGCAATGGCTGCCACGTGCCACGCCTGATCACACCAATCGGAAGTAACCGTTGAACTGGGACCAGACCAGATCATCGGCTGGTCTGAACTCACCTGAATCTTTCTCGGGCCTGTTCGCCAGAGGCCAAGACAAGGCTCGCTCGTCTCAGTCTGGATTGCCTTGAGGCTTTCCACCGAAACAACTATGAGCCCGAACAGAAGCGAAGCAAGCTGCTACTCAGATTGCTACTCAGATTGGTGCGGAATGGCATCGTCATGGCCTGGAAACTTGGCCTCCCTAGTCACCGCGCCAGAGCCTGCTAGCCAACTTCAACACGCTCGTTTACAAGGAAGAAACACGTCATGAAACGCGGAAACATCATCCACCATTCGGTGCACGGGCCAATGGTTTCTCACCGAGGGCAGACCGGCGATACAGCGGACTTCGTCCTGGGTTGAGGAACTCGCGTACCATGATGCTTGGAGCCAAGCTGGCAGCACGAACTACTCGACCCCTACTCCGCAATACGCGTCGCAAAGCTGTTCCTCCGCTGTTTTTGTTGCTTTGCTACGGTGGGCTTGAACAGTCCTGGTTCGACCTCGCGGCTCAGTTCAATCAAGCCACGTGGTCCTATCGGCTGGATCACGACATAACCATCTCGCCAGTCTTTAGCATAGCATGGCCGGATGGCCGCCTCTCCTCAACTTGCGCCGCACAGCAGAAGTGCCCTGCAAGGCCCAAATTTCAGTTTACATGCCTTTAAACTCAACATTGACAAACGGCATCGGCACTGGAGGAAGCACTTGCTCTACGAGTGCTGACCGATCAGAGGAACTGTTGCTCCCAGGAAGCTATTGCGCTGATAATGCTGAGGGTCAACCTTTCATGGACCTGCCAAGTTGGCACTGGTGGGTTTCAGGGGGTCCACGATGAAACGCGGAAGCATCACACGTTGGACGGAGACGTTCCGCCCAGTCGATACTTAGATATAGCAGACCGATGGCGCCGTGTTTGGCGCATGTCCTAGGTGCTGTCATTGTCCACTTCGCAGGACTGGGGTAAGGTTCGCTAACCTATAGCGAGGTCACGTTGCGAAGTGCAATATAGTAGACCTTGTCATTAATTAGCCACTCCATATTTGCGGTGTCTTGATCGCCCTGGCCCTGACAGGATGCCTCGTGGGTTGAGCTGAACTGAACTAGTGGTCATAGCTAACTGACAGGTGGGGGCGATCCTCTCAGCAGGCTCACAAGATTGGACCAGAGAGTTCCGATCCGGTTAATCTCTTTACCAGGCGACATTGCGTTGCGACCTGGACAGAGGTGAACGAAAAACAATTGAGCTCGCAACGTCATTCACCCCTATGATATTTTTCGATGTTTTCGGTGAAACCCGACCCGCGCTCTGGCTCAGGGATACAACCCTAGACCAGGACCAGAACCGGCCAATGCAGATGTCGACCATGTCAAGTAACGCACCAATGCCGCATCAGTACGGAATCTCAACAACTGAGACTGATCTGCCAGCCTATGGGAAGGAGATGATCCTTGCTGGGCTGAACTCGTCAGTGACCCCAAACGTCTTGGCTTTGCAGTTCAACCATGTGCCACAAAAGAACACCGCGAAGATCACTGCTGATCGTTTTTTCACTTACATCGAGTTGCCATTCCCGACAATCCAACAAGGCAACAATCCAACAGCAAGGAACACTAAAACCCCACTTTCCCACAAAAGTTCAGGGATCTTCAGCAACCACTCTCTCTCTCTTACAACCGAGACCATGAGTAACCAACGAATACGTGCATGTCAGGTCGTTCTGCACAGTGTACCTGCCTGCAAGTGTAGTGGCTGCAGATACGTAGCGGACATCAGCATTGGCAGTGCAGAAAACTCTCCCAGCATTGCAAGTGAAACGTCCGTCGTATGTGGTGATGCTGGACTCTGCAGACTTACGAGCCGAATTCATTTCAACCGACCACCCCGAAACGAGCAGTTCACTCCATCGCTGTGCATCAGAGATCAGCCTGGACCGTCCGGGACAGTTGTCACCGACTTTTCAGGCTTACCGGTGGATGGACCTTCTCACAAGGGGGATGATGATACTACTTGAGAAGCGTCGACGATGTCATCTCAAGCTGGGCAGTGTTGGCGCCGGGACCGGTGCAGATGCGGGTCGATGCCAACGACGGCCCCATCTTAACTCGGAGAATGGATGAAGGTCAGACAGGCATGGTGTCAGCCCAGGATTTTGACATGGACCGTCGATACCAGAGACAGAAGAGTCAAGATTCATCTCTAGAGCTGGTGGCTCGGAAAAGAAATGGGAATGAAGTGTTGGACGTTTCGAGCTCAGCGTCTTGTGCACATCTCCGAGGCATTCCCCTTGTGAAGCTGCAGGCACAACGATGTGAGTTTCTTAGCTGCAGCTCTGATGGAGGGGAACTTCGTTGAATACGACATAGTGGCTCTTGGCGCGGCATCCCGCCGCCAAGAAAGGCCGTCTCCCCTGGATTTCTGCCTCGGAGAGCCTTGGTCCTGGCGAGAATCGGCCGAGTTCGGTCTCATCAGACAAGCTGAAAGGGCGGGCCCCTGGTCCCGTGGAGAGCGTAACTTGACTGGCGAGAGGGCCTTTTGGCCTCACGCCCTCAACCCCCACAAGCCTTGTTCTGCTGGGCTACAGTAGAGTGCAAGCAACGAGTCATGCATCCGCCCCGCAGTGCAGCCCAAGAAGATGCCATCCCCACCCTTAGGTTCCCTCTCGAACGACAGCGCACCGGCATCTCGTGGTTTCAGCGTGTCGCCAACCGGCACAGGATAACTTAAGAGGGAGCGAATCCAGTGGATGATGGGCATCGTCCCGTTGATGGTCTAGATGGCGCGATGGCGGAGAGACGGTGGGGATCTTCTCAAGCCATGCTTTCCTCTGGCCGTTAACTTATGGGAGTGGTTTCGGCCGACTCTTGTCATTGACAAACGTTGGCCACATACCATACACACAGCAGATAAGGTTACAACCACTCACCCTCAACTGCTCTGACTGCATCTGCCGGCTGTTTGAAGCTTCCACTTCAATCCTCAAGGTGGGCTTGTATTTTCCCTGCGCCGTCCTTGCGGGTGCGCGTCACGTCATCCACCTCCTTCGCTCACTCACACTTGCGCGAGGCTAGAGTTGCTAGCCGGCAAAACGAACCGGGGAAAAAGAAAGCAAACTGTTTCCTGATAGGGAAGACAAGAAATGTGGGAGAAAGAGGAAGTTGAGAAAAAGAAATCTGGGGAAACACAAGAAAAAGCAAGGCTCTCAAATATTCCCTCTACCATGGCCGTGGGATCCCTTGCATCTGGACATGTCAGCCAGGAAAAGCCTGCCTATAGGGGTTGTGGAGGAGGATTGTCCGTGATTCCGGCTATCTTGAAAACGGATCATCACTTACTAATAATTATCTATCTTGGAGTTGCTTTCCTTGGTTCTTCTGGCGGGCTTCCCCACCCGAAAAGTGAGATACGTATGACAGAAAGCTCAGCTGTCCTCCCCCGGATCTCAGACAAAGCTCAGCAACTCCCCCCTTGTTCCGGAACGTCACGCATGCATGGGCAACCGTGAGACGCTCAGAGGGGGAAAAAGCAAAAGGTGCTCCTCTCCAGTGGATGACCTAGACCGGGGGACGAGGCGTCCTCTCCCGCCCTGAAGGTTGCGGCAATTCTCCCAACGTGCATGATATCCTAGCTGCGGATCTCTTTTGTCAGAGAAGCCCTTTCTTTCTGTTACACGGCAGGGATATTTTCTAAGCAGTCTACCTGTCCCCTGATGGTTTTGGGAGAGACGGTTGCTGCTTACCCTCTCCTCTTCCTGGACCGATTCCTTGCCTGCTGCGCCTGTGGAACCGCAAGACTACGTCCGCCACTAACCAACCAACCCTGTGAAGACTGAAGACATGATATGAGGTTCTCCTCAAGGAGGGGAAAATGGTGTCTTGCTTTGTGTCCGTTCGTGCCTCCCATGTCTCTCATGCTTCCCATCATGGGTATCTTCCTTGCTTTTTCCCTTTTTTCGCGGGGAAAATCTCGGGAATGTGTGGTGCTGCAGGCGATGCTTAGGTGCTCTTCAACTACGACTTAAGCCCCCTTGTCACCGCTTGAAGTCGTCGATTGTGATATATACTAGCCCTTGTCAATCACATCTCGAGTCCTGGATCTAAGGTAGGCTCAGCTGGTACGGTACCCGTACCCACTGTACCTGGCCAAGGACTCGCCGTGGGCTGCTAGCTACAGTGCCCGCGTTTGACAGTTTGACCTGTCACCCAGAAACAACTCTTCCGGTTCCCTGCCAACTTTTTGCTTTTTGCTTTTTGCTCTTTTGCCTTTGATCACCGGCGATTCGTGAAAGCAACCAACTTGACGGGACGGGTTTGAGGCGAGCGACTCTTCTGTGCTGCACCAACCGAAACACCCATGTCCCTTTTCTGTTTGAACTGAGCGTTTCGACCAACGTCTCTCTGTGCGTGCAGACATGAATGCAACTGTAGTAGGGTCCAACTGTCTCTTGGCAGTAAGTTGAGGCGAACAAGCCCGTCACTTTCAATCCCGCTCTTCCGACATTGGCCAAGCGAGTTCGGATAGGGAACCAACCCTCCGCCCCGGAATGGTCCCCTTGAGACACTCGTGCGTGAAGTGAAACATTGATACTAACTAACAAGACTTTCCTTATCCAGGCGGGACCGCAGTTGGCAAGAAAATGAAACATAACCATTCCAAAAGAGGATGCTGCTTCTCTCTTGGGCGCGGCCCGTAACTCTTTATATCGGACACCTGAGACAAGCGACTGGAGGTAGGTATGTACGGCACGGAACACCATGACCTCGTTCGCGGCAATTGGGTGTCTTCCCCTCTGCTCTCTTACTCCCTGTACCATCTGTGGAAACCGATCAACTACTAGCAGGGGGGACTTTGACGATCCCAACGGCAAGCGAGCCATGGAGTAAAGTAAACTCAATATCTTGTCCCCTGGTCTGCATGGTCCTTATCAGCGACGTGGTATTTCCTTACATAGCGTCCCTCCACGCCCTCATCAAGACCCTGGGGCATGATGTAGTAACATTAGTATTGCAGAATCGTACGACGGGATCGCCGCCCGTTGCGAACCCTTGTCTAGACAGGGACGATCCGAGTCGAGACGCAACGGCAGTAGCATCACATCACATCACATCACATTGCATCACATCACATAGACAAGTTGGACTCGGTAGTTAGTCTGCCCAGTCGATTTGGGAGTTTTAAGGGTCCTCTCGAGATACTGTAGTTGTTATCGCTTGATTGTCTTGTCTTGTGTTGTATTGCATTGTATTGAACGAGACTCTCGAGAGGTAACCCGACCCTCGCGTCTCGTTCGCTTCTACCTCGTAAAAAAGCCGTATTGAAATCCGCCGTGTACTAAACCCGGGTGCATCCCCACTCCCATGATGGTTGAACAACTGGCTCTTCGGGAGACAAATGTTGAAAGCCAAGTCTTTCATACCAGTGCTCTTTCTCACAACGCTACAGCACCAGCACAGTTCATCCTTGATTCTGTTTCACTCAAGGGCCTGCACCATTAATCGTCAACGCCTCCAACTTCTCCTTGAGTAATTGGTCAGGCTTGAGCGAGCCATTGGCTTCGGAATCGCCGTTGACGAACTCTGACGGGGTCTCTCCACTTGTCAGACCCTTTCTGATAGCGAGGACGCTGTCGACGATGACGGCATCGATGCCTTGTTTTACTTGACGCTACAAAAACTGTTAAGTACTGCTTCTTGTTTGTAATGGTAGATATATGAAGCTTACCTGGACCATTATCGGGTCGTTATTCAGTACGCCATAACTGAAACACACAATTCCGTTCTCCTTGACAATCTTGATCAAGCGAGGACTGTTGATGAAGGGCTCCGCAGCAGCAACGATGCCGAGCAAGTTCCAGCGGCTTGCAAAGCGGATAGCCTCCTGCAGGGACGAGGCGCGCACGTCACAAACTTCGCAGCAGCCTGCATCAGTAAGGAAAAGGATAGGAATGGACGGCTGCTTGTAGCTCAGGCAGAGACAGATATCAGGGTTGAAAGAGCTGAAAATGATGTGACGTTCGCCAGCGAGGTCGTAGACCTTGGAAAGAACGGTATCACAGAACGAGTTGAGCTCCACGGCGTAGGTGTCCATCTCGTGCTCCTCACTCTCGTGTAACATGGGGTACTTCATCTCGATGTTGAAGCCGATATGCTCGGGGAGCTTGCGGAAGAGGTCTTCCAGGGTGGCAAACGGAGCTTGGATAAAGTTGCCCCTCGAGTTAGCCTTGAAGCCCTGGGACTTGAAGTCCCTCGTGTGCTTCATGCGCTCAGCCATGTCATCGTGCCCGCTGCCTGCAAAACCCATTGACTGCGAGCGCGGCGGTACAAGACTATTGCTGCGTGCTCGGAAGCTACTAGGTTCGCCCTCAGCTGCAGGCTTAGTCGTAGCAGTGTAGTTGGGTCCCCGACGAGTGTCGGGGTTGATGTGCAAGAACTGCTCCAGGGTCAAGGTATGGACAGGGGCGTCTATACCCGTCTCACTGACGAGGAAGTCGTGGTAGATGACGGGAACATGATCCTTGGTCAGCTGAACGTCAAATTCGACGTATTGAGCTCCAAGATTGGCCGCTGCAATGAATGAAGGTAGAGTGTTCTCGCCCAGCTGGAGAGACCTGTTGGACGTGAGGTTCTTGCCGAGTCCTCGGTGACCGATAAGCATGGTTGATGACATCTTCTTCCAATACGTTTGTCTGGAAGTAACCTCCATATTGGGATGGTGGAATGGGGTAATGACCAAGAAGTTAAAGTTGACAGTGCCAATGACATCCAAGTTGCCAGACATGATGGGAACACAGACGTCGCCCTGCAGGTTCATTCGCCGAGAGCCTAGTGTCGGCTTCACAGAAGAGAGAAGTGCCACAGCACGCCCAACCTTGTTCTTCTCGCTACCAGAGTACGTCGGAACAATGTCGAAGAGGAGTTTCACCTTGGTAATATCCCTTGTCATGAAGACGATGGGCTCCGTGGCAATGTTGTCATGGACAGGAAGATCGATAATGGTTGGCTCACCCTGAGCTCCCGTGGCGGCCACAACGATGGACAGAGCAGTGTCGAGCTGGGTGTTGTGGGCCTCGGTAAGCGGGATGCGATCCAGACTGACTGGTTCAACATTCTTCCGCATGTCCATAGAGCCAAGACTAACGAGAACAAGGCTCTCATTAGTTAGATATCGATGACCGAAACTTTTGACGGCCTCGGGAGAGCGCAGCACAGTGGTGGCCCCGTTCGAGCGACGCTCATCGATGGACGACATCTCCGAGGGAGTTTGCTGCACTGTCTCAGCGGGTCTGGACGGAGGCTCGTCCTCACTTGTGTCGGTTGCAAGAAGTCGCGCAATCTCCATATGACCTCTCAACGCAGCATGTTCCCTGGCTGTCCAACCAGACGAGTCGAGACGCGTGATATCCGCCCCAGCCTCGACGAGGAGTTCAGCCACGTTGAACTTGCCGTCCACAGCAGCAACGTGAAGAGGAGTCCATGCATAAGTGTTCTCCGAGGCTTCGAGGTCTGCCTGCTGGAACTCAGTACCCTTCAGGATAATCCGAGCGCACTCATCATGTCCGAATCGAGCAGCAACGTGAAGAGCAGTTTCATTGGTCTTGTCTCTCCAGTTGAGATCAACGCCGGCATCTACCAGCATCTGCAAAATAATGCTGTAGTTGGACTTGGTAGCGAGAGCCAGGACAGCCCCTGATTTGGAGATAGACTTTCGAATCTCCGCCTTGGACTCGCTGCTTCCCTGCCAGTTTTCACCTTGCAGGAGAGCTCGAGTTGTCAAAGCGTGGCCTCCCATAACGCTGAGGTGAAGGGGAGCGCAGCCGTCGTGGTCCTGCCACTCAGGTGTGTCAATACCGTCCATGACGTTAAACTGATTCCATTCTTGCATCTTAGCCATGATGATCTGACACACAACCACAAACCCAAATTGGGCTGCATAGTGGAGTGGCATGCGTCCGAACGTGTCGCGACTCTTGAGCGCAACTCGCTGTTCGGGGCGCAGTTGATGGAGTAAGTAAACGAAGAGCTGTACAACTTCATCGTCCTTGCCCAAGAGGTTGATTTCGTTCGTGTTAGGTGCCTTGGTAGCCTTTGACGCCGAGAAACCAGGCTGAAGATGTTTGTTGCTGAACTGCGAACCTGCAGGCACGGGGTGGTAAGATTTTGAGTCCTGGTCTCCAGGGTTCGATTTATTGCGGCCAATATGGATGACCAGACGGTGGATACAGTTCCGGCCGTTAATGTCGTCCGGCTCATCAAGACCCTTGAGATTGGCGAGGAGGAAGGCGATGCATGCTTTGGCACGAGTGGAGATAGACCGCTGAAGCAGATTCAACAGAAGTGGCTGAGAGCCTTCTTCGGAGCCAACGTTGCTCTCCTTGAGACTAGCCTCAAGTGCTGGAACATCATCGTTCCGTACGGCTTGATCAAGTGCGTCAAGCTGCGCTTGGGGCAGGTTTAGCATGCCCTTGGTCGAAGCGCGACCTAGAGAACGAGTTGAGTGCTCGGACATGGTATCGTCGAAGGTTTGAGCCTCAGACAACACAGACATCCATTTGTTGATCTCGGTCAGTAGCCTCGCCGTGTTTGCCTCCTTGGCAAAAGGCCTGGGGTCAACCTTGGTTGAGATGTAAGGGTGCTGAGTCACTAGGTCTGGGACCTTCTTATCAAGCTTCTTTGTGATCTTGACGAAACCTCTACGGTTAATCTCACCAAACCACTGCAGATTGCGTAGTTGGCTTCTCAGCTCAAGGAGAGCGCCCATAACTTCCTCGACCTCATCTTGGTCGAGGGTGGTGGCGACATCGGGAGTGCGGCCATAGCGGTTGTGGAGGAGGTTCAGCCGGCGACAGGATTCAGCGAGTTTCTTGTTGTAGAAGAAGTCGACGTCTTCGAGGTTTCGGTCAAGGGCGAAAAAGAATTCTGCGTAGGGAGTTAGGGGAGAGGCTCAGGGTGCGACGCAAGAGTCGTCAAAGCCGCCCACCTGCAGGATCCACCTTTTCTCCGTTCCTTGCCTTCACTGCTGCAGCCTTAACAAGCTTCTTGAGGCCCTTGTAGTTGATGTACGAGGCCGCCCACTCAGGGACCTGATTGCGTGGTAGACTGGAGAAGCAGTGAGTTAACCGTGCCGATCCGAGGATTGGTGTGAGCACTCACTTTCTTCCAAACTTCATGCTGTGTAGGTCGCTGAAGATGTCTTTTTGTGTCGATGACCAATTCTGCGCCAGAGAGTAAGAGTAGGTTAGGAATTCAGACGTGTTGCGACCGTAAGCAAACGTGAAGGTCGGTGTGATAAGAGCTTAGCGATTCGCCCGCCAAAGCAAGCAGTAACAAAGGAAGCTTCCAATTGATCAAAGCCGCCAGCAACGCTTCGAGTAAGCGCTTCGAGTGAGGTAGTCGCCGTTTCGTGTGATTCAGTACGTCGAGCCAATGCTCAGCAGGCTCTCGGCGCGCAATCAAGAGTAACCGATAGCTTCGATAGGTGAGGATGGAGCTTGTGACGTATAATCCATCGGCGTATCGTAGTCCTCGCTCTTGATCTCACGAAAGAGCTCGAGAGGGGCGATAGAGATGTAGGAGGGAAAAGAGAAGGAGGGCAAGGTCAGAACAGATTTTGCTAAGCCAACAATGCCTTGGAAAAACATTCATGGATTGGATTGTGAAAATGGGAACTGCAGCCAGTACCGAGTCCACTGCACTGGCACTGGCAACCCGGTACCTCTCCCACTGAAATGCGCTGGAACAGGGACAAACTCTGGAAGCTGCGGAGGGCGTGCCCCTAGGGAGGTGGAAGTCAAGTCTGCCAATCCAATTGGCCCGTGGATCCCCTGTGCCTCGTGACTGGACGGCGCGAGTCGGGGCGCACCCACTCGACTCCTGAGCGAGGGCGCATCGTGACCCCTTGAAGGCTCCATATCGTGAACCGAGAACCTGTCAGAGTACGGCGTGGGAGCTGCGATACAGTGCTAGCTGACGAGAGAACTTACTATATAAACCAACCGGTGAGGTTGGGACGCAGACCGCCATATTGAGAGGACTTTGCAGAGGCGTCATGGTAATTCCACCGTATCTGCGCAGTGGAATACATTGGATACCAGCTCCTCATAACCCTGGTTACTGGAACTGATGATGACGGGCGGTGGCGCCCTCGGCTGCGGGGGGGATTGTATCCAAATCAAGGGATCTGCTCCATGTTAAGCGCAAATGCCGAGGTGGGCAAACCCTATGGATAAGTTGGTTCTGGGTGTTGTGCTGGACCTTGAATCGCTCATATACACAAAACTCTTTCATGTGTATGCTGGGTAATATCTAGGTAGGCATGTGTGTGTAGCTAAGGTTACATGCGGCTCAATGCCATATCATTTCAATGCAAAAAAAAAAAAGGGAGACCTCTTCAACTCCGTCTTTTCTCCATTCAACCCAATCCCGCCCACTGCCCCTGCTCCAAATATACCGGTCGCTCATCTGGTACTGGCCATGTGATCAGCCTCCTTGGTCTCGCCCTCAGCCGCCCTACTTCTCTGCCAACCCGCTCAGCCGACATCGCCTTTGGTTCTGGAAGCACCATCACTGGTGGCTCCTCATCTCGAAATGACATATGAGCCTTTTCCTCGACTTGTTTTTCCACTGCTGACTGCCTTGACTCTTCAACTTTCTTGTCGGTGACGTTGTTCTGAGACGAAGCGCTCTGGAAACGCTCACATTCTGCCAGAGTCTTCTGCACATGCCTTGAGACAGGTAGTTTCGACAACACATCAATCAGCTCTCCATTCAGCTCCAGTGTCTGCTCTGTTGCCGTGCTTCCAATGTGCAAGGCCATTGAACGACGGAACTGGGGAGAAAAGTCAGGATAGAGTAGCTTGCTCTCAATGGAGCGCGTTGTTCTCCCAACAAAGGCCTGCTCCTTCCAGAGACTTTCAATTTGTAGCAACTTGCCCTTTGGCGAGTGAAGATCGCTAGTTGTCGAGTCCAGGCCATTGGTGCTTGAGCTCTGCAACCTCAGTTGTGAGGTGCCGTCAGCTCTAGCCAGAGTGTTCAAAAAGGAACAGAATCTTTCGGTAGAGATAGACAGATTGTCCAGAGTCGACCTGGATACTAGTTCGCTCGAGGTACGCAGACCGCAAAGGTCGACAAGGACATGTAGCCGGCCAATCAGATAAGAAGCACCGTCGTTCCGATTTAGTAGCATTGATGGCCATGTGTTCGGACAGTCTGTGAAGCCTTGGATGAGGCGCACAGCGGCTTTCCAGTCAAGCGCTAGGATGCACTCGTCAAACAGTTGTTTGATCGTATTCGTGCTGAGGACAACCTTGGCCTTCATGCACGTCACGAAAAACATTGCAGCCTGATCAAAGAGCTTGAAATGAAGGAGACCGTTAATCACAGCTTCAATGAGAGGCTTGTCAAGAGGCGCATGCTCCCAAATCCAATCGCCCGTGCGAGTAGACGTCTGGTGTCGACGTCCAGCCTTCGCAGGGATCAGGTCATCAACGTGTCTGCGGCCGACTTTGGCACCTGTCTCTGCGTCGAGGCCGGTAATGCATGCAAGCGCGCGGAGGAACCTCCCATGATTCTGCGAGTTCTTGTAGTGGTTCAAGATCGCTACGAAAGTGGAGGGCGTTGGCCGGAGGCGTCGATAATGATAGAATGAATTGACCAATGACTCCGAGATGTACTTGTGTCCATACTTATCAAAGGCAACAATCAAGGTGTTGTAGGTATGCATATCGGCCGGGTAAGCAGACACGAGGAGGTTGTAGCACACCCTGCCAACCTTTTCCTTGAGGCATAGCTCGGTTGAATCGACTACCTCGCGAAGGCGCCGGTTCAGGTTTATTCGGTTCTTTCTCGCTCTGGTGGGATCGATTGAGTCAAAGGTGTAGGATATCTTTTTGTCTGCTAGCTGGCGAGCCTCGTCGAAGCTAGGACTAGGAGAAGTTGACATGTCATGCGCATCGGCCCGGTCGAGGAGTTGCTTGACAAGGTGCGATAATGTCCGCGAATCGTTGTGGAGATGTTGGCCGGTCAATGGAGATCGATGGGGGAGGCTTCGGTCAATCTCCTCGTCTATAATAGCTTGCTCAAGGCGTTCATAGTCTGTCCGTCTCAGAGCTATCATTGTCGCCTCATCCGGGCAATCGTAATGGTCGGCTTGTAGTCGGTTCAAGAACTCGGAAACACGGAGAGTAACGGGCTTATCGATCTCCTTCATATATGGCCTGTTTGTGTAGATATCCTTGAGAGCTTTCCATAGCAGGTCCATTTGATTAGGGGCCAGTTCGGTTCGGTCAGCATCGAAGCTCGTCGTGATCCGGTTCGTCTCGAGGGTCCGGAGCAGCTGAAGCTCGGCCAACTCACGCCGTGTCTCGTCCAATTGACGATCCAGTTCCTGTCTGCGATCCTCTTTTCGCACGGCATCGACGACGGCGGCGGTCGCAAACATGGAGCTGTAGCACGCAGTGAATATCTCGGCAAAGGTGACTTTGCGTGGTCGTGCCGTGGTAGTCACCCGCCGGCCGAGAGCGCTGACGGCGGTTTCGCAGACGCGGCATCCGCAGCGGTGAGCCTGGCCGGCTCTCGACCATAGAGCCTGCATGATTGGTCGTTATTTAGCGTTCAAGACATCGCTTGGGAGCGATTGAGGCATTGACGTTGACAACAATCGTTCAAGTGAGGTGTTTCGCGGAGCCCAAAGCAAGAAATTGGCTAGTCACGGATGGTTCGATTATCCAAGTCACGTGCTGTCAGCTCACCCGGCATCCGGGCTGCTATTCTCACACCCCACCACCCACATTCGTCACTCACAAGCCTTTCAGCCAACCTGTATTTTGATCTCAAACTCATCACATTCTGCTCATCAACTGTCCGCTCACGGCTTAAGTACTTCGGTGCTTTGTTACCAGTTTTCCCTGTTTTCATCATGTTTGCTCTCTATCTCACTGCCGAATTGCAAGGGTATGATAGACAAGCTTGACGCAAACTCATCTGAGCTTCACTGACGTGAGGGGCAATTTGACAGGGTCACCAACCTGCGTCCTGACGATACCCAAGACAACCCCTTCTGGTACATGTTCACGGTCCAGTGTACGTCATGCCGGGAGACGCACGCAAACTATATCGGCGTGAATCGTTTTGTATGTTGTACTTAGTCTTCTCTAATTCACTGCGCGGCTACTCATTCATCCGTCCAGGACACCAATGACATGAGCGGAAGCAGAGGTGAAGCCAATTTCGTCTGGAAGTGCAAAAACTGCAAGGTAAGTTACCTCAAATTGAATATTCGCATTCATTCCTGACCCATTTTTCCAGCGAGAGTCATCTGCGTCCATCAAGACGGCACCGGCGCCCTACCAACAGACCGAGCCGGCGAAGCCTCAGAAGATTCTCGAGTTTGACTGTCGAGGCCTCGAATTCACCGAATTCAAGGCAGAGGTATGTAAAGGAATGCCTCTCTGTCAGATATATAGGTTAACGTGCTTCGTAGGGCGAGTGGCTTGCAGAGGGCGTTGAATCTGGGACCAAATTTACGGCCATTGAGCTAGTGGATGGTGAATGGTTTGATTATGACGAGAAGTCAAATGAGGAGGTGAGTATCAACGAGGTCAAGTGGGAAGTTCGCCGCGCGTAAGGCTGCTTGTTATATTTGGGCTGAAGAGGCGCTGTGGTTGCGGTGTCTCGGTGTGGTTGCCGGGTTGAGCAGTTTGGCTCTGGGATGAGTGAGTAAGTGAGTGAGCAAGTGTCCGGATGGGATTTATGAGCAGATATTGATGAAGAGACGAAAATAGCTCGTCAATGGGTACAAGTTCCAGGTCTCATTTATTAACTGGAAACGAACTGTGAATACTCGACTGCTTATAACTTATAAGTGGCATGTCAGTCGAGTACCCACGTCCCTGGCCATCCAAGTTGAATCGGTGGCTAGTGGTTGGAGGGAGCTGATTGGCCAACCCAGCTGTGTTTCCTGAGCTGACCCACTTCCCGCATTGGCCTTCTGCTCCAAGCGTGTCCGTCAAGGTTCCAACAGACAGACAGAACTTTGAGCCTCAACCGTTCTAAAAAGATATTGGGACATCTCCCGCCTTCATGAACAATGGCTCTCCCTGAGCTTCCAGGGACACTCAGCTTCCTCACCGATGCCGCACATCTTCTCCGCATAACGGCTCCAGAAACCTCTGCCCATCTCATGAGCCATCGAGGCCATCTCCTTCACCAGCACGGGATCCCACCATCCGATGTGCAACGACAACATATATGCGGCGGCTGCGGTCTGATCATGATTCCAGGCCAGGATGCTACTCTGAAACTTCACGCTCGGAAGGATATTCGAAGAAAGGACAAGGGCGCAAAACCAACCGCCAGCTCGACCCTCAACCTCACACCGGAGCCAGGAGGTCCATGCAAGATTTTTCACTGCGCCAACTGTCACCAAGTCACGAAGGTCCCTCTTCCGCCTCCAGGGCCTGCTGTTCGACTCAAAGCTGCCAAGTCATCCAACGTCAAGAAGTCTGCTGTTCCTCTGGAGGCGGCCAAGCCGACCGCGAATGCCAGCAGCAAGAAACGGGCCAAGAATCGCAAGGCCGGTCTGCAGGCTCTGTTGTCGGGACAGAAACAGCAGACAACGAACCCTCTTAGCCTTTCTCATTTCATGAAGTGAGACAACCCAGCAGCTCAAATGCCAAAGAAGCAGCTTGATCATTGGCGAATCACGGATGACCTAATCTGGGCCTCCTCAGTCAGTCACCTCAGTCAGACGGGACTGATGCGGAGGGCATCCCGAACATTCTAGTGCCTGCTCCCACTAAAACTCTGCACTGGAGCCGCATGACATAACGACCCCCGCTATGGCTCAGTTGCCCCTCCAAAATTTCATGAACCCCTCCATCCACCACGACGCTTTCCTGAGAGTCACGATCCGACCGAAGAAAAAATGACGACCGACGACGTGAACAAGCAGACTCCTGAGGAGTTCTTCGAGACCATCGGCAGCAAAGTTAAGAACTTTGCGCCGGGTTCTGACAGCGCCGAAAATGCCGACGACGATCAGCGGGCCGTCGAAGAGATTGAGTCGCTCTGCATGAACTGCGGCAAGAATGTGAGTCGAAATGTTTCCTACGCCTCACGCGCAAAGACAAAGGACTAACGAGTGTGAAAGGGCGTCACTCGACTTCTTCTTACCGCGATCCCCTACTTCCGCGAAGTCGTCATCATGTCCTTTTCCTGCGAACACTGCAACCTTCAGAACAACGAAATCCAGGCGGCCGGAACCGTCCAGCCTAAGGGAACCCACTACGAACTGCGCTTGACTACCCTCGCCGACTTTGCGCGACAAGTTGTCAAGTCTGATACAGCCACCGTCAAGTTTATTGAGCTGGATCTTGAGATTCCCGCTGGCCGCGGCCAGCTGTCAAATGTCGAGGGTCTCTTGATGACTGTTATTGATGACCTTGAGATGGGACAGGAGGCGCGGAAGGAGCAGACCCCCGAGGTGCACATCAAGGTCGCCGAGATCATTGCCAAGGGTCGTGCTATGCTGCTGGGCGATTCGTTCCCCTTCCGTCTCTGGGTTGATGACCCTGCCGGAAACTCATTCATCGCTCCCGACTTGAAGGACGGCGTGGGCAAGTGGGAAAAGCACGAGTATCCTCGGACTGCGGAACAGAACGCTGCGCTGGGTCTTTCGGATTCTGATCCCAGCGCTGACCAAGCGCAAAATCCCGGCTTGGCGGCTGACGGCGATATCCTTCCTAATGAAGTCTACAGCTTCCCTGCGTCATGTCCTGGTTGCATGCACCCCTGCACTACTCACATGAAGATGGTTGATATTCCCCACTTCAAACAAGTGGTTCTCATGTCCACTGTTTGCGATGACTGTGGCTACCGCTCCAACGATGTCAAGACAGGTGGCGAGATCCCCGAGAAGGGCGAGAAGATTGTTCTCGACGTCAAGGAGAGCGCCGACCTTGGTCGTGACATTCTCAAGAGTGAGACCTGTGGTCTTGAGTGCCCCGAGCTCAAGCTCCAGGTCAACCCCGGTACTCTTGGCGGCCGCTTCACCACCGTCGAGGGTCTCCTTACCCAAGTCCGCAACGACCTCCATTCCCAGATCTTTGAGGCCGACGGCGCTGGCCAAGGCGGTGACTCCCTCGCCACCAATGACAAGTCCGAATGGACCGCCTTCTTTGACGGTCTTGATACTGCTATTCGAGGCGACAAGCCCTTCACAATCATCCTCACCGACCCCTTCGCGAGCAGCTATGTCCAGCCCCTTGTGGACCCGCCGAACCCTGACCCCCAGATTCACCGAGAGTACTATACCCGCACAGACGAAGAGGAGGAGGATCTTGGTCTCAAGGACATGAAGCTAGAGAACTATGGAGAGAAGGAGGAAGACAAGAAGCAGGATGCGGAGAAGAAAGAGGCTGAGGCCGCCGATGAGAGGTAGCACACATTAGCGAGAAGATTTATGTTTTGGAAGTCAATATTATAGACGATGAAATGAGTAAAAAATTCATGAACCAATATGTTTACGCCTAAAACTACTTGTTGATCCTGATTCTCGATGGGGGGCTAGTGGTAACTCAGCTATGGACGCCAGGATGGACGCCAGGATGGACGCCAGGATGGACGCCCAGACTTAGAAATTTCATATTTCACTACACCACTACGCTCTCAAGAACAACAAAAAAAGATTCATGTGGATATTATAAGGGTTAGAATAGGAACTTGCACAAGATGCTGTTCACGATATGCCTATTATACTTTTGTATCTAGCTACTCCCCTTCCTCGGAAAAGTGGTGCTAGATAGATTCTAAAAGCGGTCAAGGAGATCAAAGGCATTTGTTCAAGAAAGATCCTTTCCCGAGATAATCTGGGCTGGTTACGAGATCTGCACGAGTGCCTCAACTTCAGATCATGGGTCTTGATAGGAGCTGCCGATCGACCTTTGTATCTGATCGAAGGGTGTCCATCAGAGAATCGCCCTTACCCAAGCTCAGACCATTGTGGCGACAATCACTCTTGAACCTGGAGTTGGGTTATCCTGATGTGAGACATACAATAGTTCAGAGAGTGTTGTAGATCGCGTTTTCTAGAACTTAAAGAGGTCTAGTTCAGCACTCGGGCTGAAACCCACTCACAAAGTGATCAAATTGTCGCGTCATTTCTTAACCTCTTGATCCAGTCAATGATCATAATGCAGCACATTGTTCGAATAAGTTGTAATGATTAAGTAAGAAGTATTCATTTCATCTATGATAACTAGAATATGCATAGGTAACGTCGTCAGAGAAGCCAGAACCTCTTCAAGCTCCAGCGCTTTGCTTGTTCCTCTTGATTCCGACCATCTGAATGATCTCGGTCCAAAAACCGACAGGAATCTCCTCGAAACCAGCCTCGTAAGCATCAATTTGCGGCTTCTCCCACACTAGATCAGCCTCTGAAGCCTTGATAAACTTGGTCTTCTTGGCAAACTTCCAGCCGAAGAAAGTGAGGGGCGCAACCAACACCATGGTGTAGTAAGTGAAGAAGCCCTGGACGGTGAAGTTGCCGGGGAGGAAAGTGCTATATCCGTAGCAGAACACCACACAGGTCAAGAAGATGGCGGAGATATAGGCACCGTAGGGCTGGAAATATCCGTAGTAGGGCAATGTCTTGCGGTCGAGGCCTTGGGCCTTGCAAGCCCTATGGAAGAAGATGTAGGTAATCGAGATGACGATGTGATCGATAATCTGAGCCGCAGTGATGATGTTGGTGAGCCAGGTCAGAACGACAGACGAGTCGTTGGAGACAGACAGGAAAGCCAAGCAGGGGAAAAGCATGACGATTCCCAAACAGTAGATGGGCAGACCGAAAGATGTGCACTTGAGCAGGAACTTGGGGGCTTGGCCTTCGAGGGCGAGACCATAAAGACTTCGGGTGCCATAGTAGGTCAAGGCGTTTCCAGCAGAGAAGATACTGGACAAAATGAGGGCGTTGGTGATGTGAGGCAGAACTCCAACTCCCAGGTTGCCCATAGCAATAACATAGGGAGAGGCAGCACCAGTTCCGGCACCCTTGCCAGTTCCAGTGATGATGCCGACAAGGGTGGTGTCGTTGTAAGGAAGGACAATACCGACGCAGAGAGCGGAACCGATGAAAAAGATACCGAATCGGACGTATGTGGTCTTGAACGCGCTCTTGAGGTATCGGCGTGGCAGCTTAGCCTCACCAGCAATCATCGACACGTACTCGGGACCGACAACGGTGAAAGCAGCGATCCAAAGGGCTCCCAAGAAACCTTCGAATCGGCCAAGGTCGCCGGTAGTAATGAACTCGGCCATTGGGCCAGGGTTCTTCCAGTATCGGAAGCCATAGGCATCTTTCTGTGGGTTGCCGCCAACCATGGTGATGAAGGTGAAGAAGAAGAGGATGAAGAAGAGAATGACCTTTCCGAGGGAAAGCCAGAACTCAGCCTCACCGAACCATTTGACAGCACCGACATTGATAAGACTAAAGATAAATTCGTTAGCACCATGACAAGCAGCAGCAGGGGCTGATATAAACTCACCCATAGAGCACAATGCAGACTGCTACAACAGCTGCAACAGGGATATCATCTCGCCAAAATTTGAGAACGACATTCAGGGCAGAGATCTCAAAGGGGACCAGGAGGGCTTCGTAGAGGAAGAAGTTCCAGCCAACCATGAAACCAAAAGACTCGTCAACCCAGTGGCCAGCCATGCGGATGAAGGCACCAGACACGGGCATGAAGGTAGCCATCTCGGCCATGGAGTTATTGACGAGGCCAACCATGCATGAATACAGAGTATAAGCCAGGAGCAGACTCAGGGGTCCACCACGGTATAGGCCTGTACCGATCGAAACGAAGACGGCGGTTCCGATCGAGCCACCGATGGCGATGAGTTGAATCTGTCGGTTTCCGAGACGCCGCTGAAGCTGGCTGGTGGGGTAGACAGAGCCATTGAGAATACTGCCATCGACAGTCGTTTGTTTCTCAACCTGGTGATCGGTGGCCTTCTCATCGTAGGAATCCATGATGAAGAAGAAGAGAAGATGGATTCTTCGGAGAACTTGATGAAGAAGAGAGGAAGAGGAGGAGGGAGAAGAGTGAGCTGATGATCAGAGACAGGAAACTCCAGTTGGGGTCGGGGTGTAGTCGAGTTTATATGCCCATCACTTCCTGTTTGGCCTCCCAACTTCCCAGCGCAATGGATGGGAGAGAGCTTAGACCAACCTACTCCGTCCTTCCCCGCAGATTAACACAGATTAACAGGCTATCCACCTCCTCCACTTCCCCGGTCTGGGGTAATAAGCAGCGCCTCAGCGTGATACGGGCACATGTGGAGTTGAGGCTGACAGAATAAAGGGGCAGCTCGCTCCATACAAACTCCCATGCCAGCACCTCTCCCCATTTCCTTCAACGGTGTCCCCGGTCGATTTGCCCCCGCTTGTTCGCAAGGGCGGTGCTACTCCACTCCGCTTTCCCCAGAGGAGATACGTTTACCGGATTCGCCATCTCCAACACTAGGCGGGGATCGGGGACGTCATGGTAGGACTCCTCATGTTCACTATCGCGTCCAACGAGAGCTATTGATGCGACTAGTCTCCAACGGGCCATGTTATCCGCCAGCTGGCCTAACCCCAGCAGGGTTCTGCCTTGGAGTCCAAGTCTAGACTCTCAAGACTCTAGATTATATCCCGCAAATTGTGGTAAACCCCATTCAAGCAAGTCTGTCCCACACCACCCTCACCTTGAACTACGACATAAAGGTACTAGGAACCGACGACCTTCACATGTTGGGCGCGCTGACCGAGCGTACAACCTACTTCTTACTGGCTGTAGAATTGGGGCCATCAGGCTCTCTTGAATAGCGCGTTGGGGATCACTTTCGGATGAGCCCTCGTTGGCTCGACACCTCAAGATAGCCGAGTATGGTGCCATTAGGGGAAAGAGGACCATGCTAAGCTTTACCAAGATTGGACGCTCGAGACGACTCCGTGTTCTCCACGGACGCGTCTCCGCGTTCCCCAACCACAACGGGTTCAGCCAACAAGCCTCCTGACTGATTCATGGGCAGAACATGGTCTGGCTCTTCTCCTCTACGCGCTGAGCGTGGCGCTTTGGGGCTACGAATCTCCGAGCGATACTCCAAAAGCTCCCCCTTTGAACTTCAATGCCAAAGACATATGAAAGACGCCCTGACAAGGGCTTCTCTCCAACGCGAGCGTAGATGAAGGAAGACGGTGGCGAGTCTTACCGTTCCGAAGGTTTCTGGAAGAGAGAGGCCACCCTCCTTTACAGTCGGGGATGCCATCCTTTTGTTTTCCTCTGAGCAGAAGCTTCATCTAGTGAGAGTGCCCGCTTCCGATTGGTGCTCGGTGAGAGCACCCGAGACATTGGCAGGATTGACAATATCATTGGCTGGTTCCCCAACCAGCTGAAGTCTCCCCTCTTCCAACTCCAAGTATCGGCTCGGCTGACGGCTTTTATCGTACGAAAGTGCTCGGATGTGAAGCCGGTCGGATGGCATGCCGCGTTTCTTTCGGGACACTCTCAAGACACCCTCGGAACGAATATAACTTGGAGCGTACTTTAAGAAGGTCGGTCGCCCAGGCTCGGGAGCTCGGGTTCGAACACTCAGTGTTGGAGCTGGACTGGACTGGACTGGACCATCCGCTCTCGCTAAGAGACGACCAGCGGCCATTCAAGCCATCCATACACCATTCCCCCCAAGGAAAGCTCTTGACAACTCTTGCATATGCGCCAGAGTTGAGTCCAAGGTGGATGGGATTTGAAGCTATCGTCACGACACATGGACTGAAGGCGAGCTTCAATACTGTAAGAGTTACGAGCATTATCTGAGATTCCAAATAACATGTCTTATTTTATTCCTCATTTCTGGTTCGAGCATTGCTGGCGTTTGCAGTCATTAACAACTCAGAAACGATATCTGCCTGCAGTCGAGGCCCAGCAGCTGAGCTCGTCTACCGGGTAGGACAAGAAAGACAAGACGTTGGAGACAGCGCAGGAGGAGCATGGTTGCTGCGTCGGACAAACAAGACCGGACAGGGCTGCCGCCCAAGCCAGGTACGGATCGGAACGCAGGGGGTCAACTCCCGAGCGCTGCCGAGTCCAGTTGGACTGGACACATGGAACCGACAGCTGGAAGCAACAGAACAGAACAGATAATCTCCTTCTTGGACGACGGATTTCGCTTGCCGCAAGGGCTAGTCTTGTCCGGAAGGGGACAAGATTGCCGGTCATGCCATGATGATGAAATGGTCATCAAATATCAACGCCCAACCCAACGACCCACGATATCGTCGACAGCTTCATTCATGAAGCCCAGGATAAGGAAACGCAGGCTTCAAAACACATCTCAAATGCCGAGAGGGATCCGGTCTCGTCATTGGCAGAGGGCGGGTATGTTATCAGCATGGCGCAAAGTCGGTGGGATATCACCTGCAGTCTGCACAAGGGTTAGACTATCAGATATCTTTTCAATCAAGAGCACATAATTTCCAAAATCTGAGCGTACACACGTATCGTATCCGCTTGTTCATGGTGCGTTGCATGCTGGTCGCATGCCATGCCATGCCATCCCATCCCACGCCATGGGTAGGGAGGGCCCTTGTCTTGTCTTGTGACTGTAGACGATCACTTGAGCGCACCCGCCCACACCGTCTTTGTCTTTGCTCATCTCCCACCCACCTGAGAAATTTGAGCATGGACGCGTCGCTTTTCACTTTTTGAGTGTCTTGGTGGCCGTATCTCAGTAGTTCACAAAACGAGATTGGCATATATTTCACCAACCTCAGCAGCCAATGGTGAGAGAATGCGCTTTCACAAACCGATCAGAAGGCCATGATTCTATATAAACTAACAAGACCCAACGGTAGGCCTGCTCCAGTTGCTGTATATCGCAACCCTCCACAAGGCTCCACAAGTGGACATGGGGATTCGAGGCTGCGGGAACTATATCCGATCTCCACACCAACTATCACCAAGCATTGCCAAACTCGACATGATCAGCGAATAGAAATCCTTCACCCCGGACGTGACAGGAGCATGCTGACCTATAGATCCGAGCCATCTTTCTGTTTTTGGAAACATCCCTAGCTAAACCCTGGGGGGCCCTCGTTAGAATCCTTCTGCGTTGGATCCTCCACGACGCAGACTACGCTAGCATCATGGTCACTTGACAACTCGTGATCAAATCATCATACATCGGACACGTAAACCACACAGTTTACACATTTCCCCGGAAAGCCACCTCGTTACCGCCTTCGAGCCAGGAATCCCCAGTTTCTGATTGGCCAATCCATGAAGCCCTGCTGCGAGGGTCGGAGGAGCTGTGAAACCTCTTATAGATATAAAAATCCCCTCCTCCATGCCATGCCTCCAAGCCTTCTCATCCCAAATACCAAAACCAAGGTTTACAAGCACATTCCTCTCTTATAGCACTCTTAATCAGCTTCCTTCCATAATCAGTCTTCTCTGAGCTCCGTCCTTGACGCAATGCCTACCGCAATCTATGAGACTCCAGCCCCCTTGCCTATGCGCAAGCCAGCTCCCTTCGTCGTCGGCCCTACAAACAAGACACCTATCCGCCCTACCAACAAGATTCCTCGGGATGTAATCGATGCCGCCAGGGCCACTCCTGCCCAGGAGTTTGACGCCAAGAGGCATGTCTGCTTTGAGTTCCCCAAGAGGACCTACACCATGAAGGAGTGGGGTTACGAGAACCAGGGCGTCTCGCACATTGCTGGCTCAGACCCTTTCCCTCTCTTCACCGAGGAGGCCGTAAAGCAGGTTCGTCGTGAGCTCCTCAGTGAAGACGTCCTCAACACCTGCCAGTATGCCTCTACCTTCACCAAGAACCAGATCCGAGGTTACACAGAGAAGTGAGTTCCACTGGACACTGAGTACGAGACTCTTGCTAACGCATAGCCCCAGGCAAGCTCCTTTCGCCCATGCTCTCTGGAAGAGCCCTGAGATCCAGAAGGCTGTTTCCAAGGTTGCCGGAATCGACCTTGTCCCTGCTTTCGACTATGAGATCGGCCACACCAACCTCTTCTTCAGCAACGGTGACGAGGATGAGAAGAGCAGCGACAACGTTGGCTTCTCTTGGCACTATGACAGCTTCCCCTTCGTCTGCGTTGCCATGCTTTCCGACTGCGCAGACATGCGGGGAGGAGAAACGGCTGTTCTTACCGGCGATGGCGATGTTTTAAAGGTTCGCGGTCCTACTATGGTATGTATCCTCAAACACCAGCACCTAACAAGGCCCTTCGACTAACTCATTCTCAGGGAACTGCCGTTATCCTCCAGGGCCGATACGTCAAGCACGCAGCTCTCAAGGCCTTTGGCAAGGAGCGAGTTTCCTTCATCACTCCTTTCCGACCCAAGTCCCCCTTTGCCAAGGATGAGCTCGTTCTCACTGGCTCTCGCCAGATCAGCAACCAGTCGGAGCTTCTATATGGCTACAGCACCTACCGCGCGGACATTCTTGAAGCGCGGTTCCGAGAACACGCCAGGAAGCTCCGTCAGCAGCACGACGCCGGTATTAAATTCAACCCTGATGCGGCGAAGCAGTTCATTTGGGAGCAAATGCAAATGATGGAGGCGACGCTTCTTGAGATGATCCCCATCCATGATGTTATTGAGGTAGAATAGAAGTTGTTTTTGGAGCGATGTGATGTATGGAGTTTTGGATAGTAATCAAAAGCGTGTTGTTTATTTGAATCCTGCTGCTTCTAAAATCACTCTTTTCCGCCCATCGTGAATAAGAGCTGGACTTGATCGTTGTTGTGTCAGTGCTTGCGTAACATGAGAAATCTGATCATGGTCCTTGTAGTCTAGAGCATACCAGAGATCGGTGTTGTTTGCAAGAAAAAGTACCCAGGAGGCAGTGAAAAGACAGTAATATAGTATCATTGCTGAGGACACCACAAACCTCGTGTCATGATTTGCCATATTTCAATATCCAGGTAAGTTATACCTGCTTCGCTATCTCTACAACTCCCGCGTACGGCCCACTCACGTATTGCTGGTTCCAATTTATCACCTGTGTAATATCATCTAGGTCAAGTCTTTATTAACTCCTGATGTTCAGCTACGCCCAGCTAAACCCGAGAGTAATTGTTAAGTCGCCAGCAGGTGAGATTCTCATCGCCACCCTACACACGTCAGCCCCCCCCCCCCGGGGAACTCGGAAGAGGCTTCTTGCCCACATCTTTGATTGAGCAGCTCCCGAGCCAACGATCTCTGCATCAACCAGGGGCGTGGCACTTTATCCTGCCACATGATCTGAAGGAGGTGCTTGAATGAAGTTGAGACGGCGTTGGATCTGGAATCCTTGGGTGAGACGGCCGGTAAAAGTGGAGACACCGGCTGGTGAGCCCGAGTGGAGACACCGGGTAGAGAGACCGTAGACCAGAAACCAGGTAGGCGAGCCGGTGCATAGCAAGGGAGGGGAAGGGTATGATAAAGCTCAAAAGACGTGAATTTATTGAGAATAAAGTAAACCAATCGCAGCGGTAAGTATGACCAAGGATGCATTGACGCCCGGATTGCCTGAGACCCGCACGAGGTGCTTGAAATTCGAAATGGCCGGTATCGTCGTGTATTGAGGCTGTCTATATGTCCCCACACGCTCTGAAGACCTCTACCACTTTTAACCACTGGGTCTGAAAGATTCCAAGTAGAGTCTGTGTGACTAATGCACACGTCTACCTTCTCGAGCACGATAAACTCCCCTAAAATATCTGGGAAGTTTATTAACTAGAGTATGTTACTTCCTGAGCGATGAATAATTGCCTGCTATGTGTACTGTTGTCTAAGATCGCGGTACCTTCTCTAGGTCTATCGTAGTACAATGCGGGATATTCTAAAGGTCTTAAACATCGCTATACCAGAGTTTACCTATCTACCTACCATAATGCATTTTATATTTATCAACGCTGTTAGAATTCCTCAATGTTACCTCCAGCACAATAACAGCTCTGTCTCTGATTCCCTTTCATACTCCCAAAATCCATCATACTCCAAAATCAAACATATTTGTGCCAGGTTTCGCCTAATATAATCACGGTGTGTTTGTGAACTCTGCTGTAAATATTTTTGTGATGCGTGGCATTGGGTATGATGCCTCTATGGTGCATAACGTGCTGTTATATCTTTACTTGGCTACACTAATCTATCTACGGATATGCTATAGGCGCAAATACAGTAACAAATGATATTCTTCAGAGGGTTGTTCAAAATATGGCAAGTCAGCCCTGTGTTTCGGTGATGGACGTTGAGGATACTGCATATGAGAGCACGAGAGGGACAGTTCCTGTTCTGCTGTGCTGGTTTTATTCAATGATCTTGATTACGTGAGTCGTTGATTTCCTCGCTCCATGTCGGATGGTGAATAAAAGACTCTGATTGTTCAACTGGGCATGACTATAAGATCTTGAACTGATACCTACATCTTTATGCATGCGTTCTGCGCTACTGGTAAGAGTAACTTGCCAGAGATAAGCCGATGGAGACGGATTAGTAGCTGGGTTGGTTTCAACTGGCGAAATCCCGCTGGCGTGTGTTTTTTTCTTCTTTGTCCCATGCCTTTTGTTTTTTGTTGTTTATCTTTACGTTATATAAATGTGGCATTTAGGTTGTTTTGGTGGCTCTTGACGGCATTCGCACCTTGTGATAAAAAATTCACCATCACGTCAAGAAAGTTCCAGAGTACAAGTTCACACGTATCTCAAAAGAGAGAAAGAGCAAAAAAACAAGTCCTCTGCCGTCAGCAAGACTCGAACTTGCGTTTTCAGTGTTTTAACGGACCACAAACTGATGTACTGACCCCTATACGATGACGGCTGGATCCGGACTTGATAAAAATTTAGAGGCCTAATCTCAACTAAGTTCCATGTTGCATCCCTCAGCCAGTGAATCCGTGGTCCAGCGAGTTTGCCTTGCGAAAAAGTTCCCCATCCCCTTGGAAGTGCAACATTCGTAAAGCCTCATCACAATTGAAGAACTTGGCCGTAAACCCGGCTTCTGATGCACCAAGTGAACTTGACGCTCGAGCCCCCTCCATTTCCCGTACAGATACCATGAACGGCTCCTCCTCAAGTTCAGGGCATCTCCGTGGTTGATCGGGAACATCGCCAGGCTCATTCGAAGAGGATTCTATGCGCCGCAGCTCTCGACAAAGCTCTCCGATGTGTAGTTGGTCGTCGTAAAATGGGAGGCTGCCATTGTACGTGCTAATCCTGCCATTTGTTAGCAGAGGGCAGAAGTCTACAGCTTGAATGCAGTCGATGGAGTTCAGTCGCGGTGAATGCTGACATCCATCGCAATGAGGGTCAACTGAATGAATCATTGAAGCAGCTCAACATTAGGATGCAACTGGACCTAACTCGAGCCAAGATTTTCAATTTCCCTGCTTCTATTGATACCATGATTTTCTGGGTGTCCTGAGGTGAATGCTGCCGTACCTTCGCATCTCAAACCTTTCACAACATCCAACGCAACGCCTCTCATCAGTGAGTGATCATTCACCAACGCCCCATTTCCAATTTTCCTGGTTATCTCTTCAATCAAATCCACGTGCATAATTTCCCTCCCTACCTACCAGTCCCCTATAGAAAGATGACTCTTCGAACGCTGCAGGACTGACTGCTGGCATGCTAGGCCGTCAGCTTTCCCCTGGCTCGACTTACACGACGGCATCAATCGTTCCTCAGCGCCAACTAGCTATGTTGAGGAAAATGAATTACGTCGTGCATATTATTCCCTTTGCCTATTCTTTTGATGACCATGTTGCGATCTATAGACAAAGACATTATCTGGAACATTTCCGCTTCCCTCGTAAGGACACTCTCCGCTAGCATGACAACTTCACTCTCAGACAAGTCGACAAGAAGCACGCTGGAAGCTCATTTCTTGCTCTGCGCCTGGGCTTACGGGGCTTCTATACTCCATACTCATGAGAATGGTATTTCTCAGGATTCTCTTTCGGTACGAGTGGGATGAAATCGGCGCTGACAGCGACGAAAAGCTGCAAGGTTCGCAGCCCAAAGGGTGAGATCCTCTCTCTTCTTCGTGGATCGCTGAAAGACACAGCTACAGAGTGTTGCTCGTTGGACCTAAACCCAAGCACGAACATCGACGGAAACAAAAGTATGGGCGCACATCCTCCCGCCTCTGGCGGAACAGGACATTGTCCCAGTGTAAGGAACCAGAACAGTCAGTCCATCAGCTATGTTATCTCCACCAACCACGAGAGTGTTTCCAAAGGCGATGCTAACAAAACGCGCCAGGACATCACCTACATCACCCACTTTGACCGTGCCACCAACCCAACCACCGCTAGACTACAATCATAACGTCCCCGACGACCATCTACCGCCACATGAGCAACCGCTGCAAGCGCTCAGGGCTCGAGAATCCTACTCTCGCAGCTCAACACGAACCTTTCGGTCCCTCGCGGATCAGCTCTGCCCGTAGCTACATCCACGCGGCTTCTCTCGGGCGTCGCTCGAGTCAATCACACCACCACTGTGGTCGTTCCAAAGACGCCAGCTTTGACTTGCAGATAAACACACAAAGGCACAGTCATAACACAACAAGTAAACTTCTCAAGCACCAGGAACCAATGGCATCAAGTAATGATTTCTAGCTCGTACAATAACAATCGATTACGTTCTCCCTACACCGGGTATATCAAGCAACACACCCAATTCCGAACACCGCCCACTCCGTTTCCATATAGTCCAGTCTTGACTAAACCCACCCGTTCCACCTCCCTCAACCTTCCAGGTGTGGCCTAAACCGGGGCCCTGAGAGAGACAGAGTGACAAAAGAAATGATCAAGAAAAGAAATTAAGAAGAACGTCATTCTGGTGAGAGACCTGAGTCCTTTTTCATTGAACCTCGAAATTCTTTGTTGCTGAAGAATCGGGACCGAAGAGAGAAGAGAGCCTCCCTCCCTACGCCTATACCGTACAGAGAAGATAGTCCTAGGAAAGCACAAAACAGTTGCGACAACGCGGCGTATAAGGTTATTAGAGGCGTCTTAGAAGACTGGTGGAAAGTTGCGAAACCCATTCACGATTTCGAGGTGATGTTCTTCGTATATGGATCCGTCAAGCGTGATTGCAAATAAACTCGATCGTCCTGGCGGTCGAATATGATGACCGGTTTAAGTCATTACGGGCAGAAGCCTTGTTTTGATGATTTAGAAAAAGGACGGCTTCGTGAGAACGCGATATTCAACGTAATCCTCGCCATCAATGCTGATAATGGTGCCCTGAGATACCAGCTTGCCAGTAAAAGGGCCATTCGACTTGCGTTCGTACTTGATGCCACCATAGATTTTGGCATCCTCGGCGCCCGCCTTCATCCGGAGAGTTTCCTGGCGCGCCCAGACTTTGTTGAGGCGCTGCATCTCTTCCGACTCGTGGAATCGAGGTCGTCCATTGACAGCCACGGCAGGGATGGCTGCAGCGGCAGCATTAGCAGCATCGGCGGCGGCGGCGGCGGCTCGTTCGCGGTTAGCGGCGTGACGATCGGCGCGTCCCTGAGCAGCTTCGACACGCGCAATCTCACGGCGGGCAAGAGACGAGGTGCGCTCCAGGGCATCAGTTCCCTGCGGTGTCCTACTAACGGCCTGACGAGGAGGCTCAATCTCAGCAGGCATCTGGCGTGCTGGGCGTGACTCCATTCTGGCTGCAGCGGCAGCATTGGCAGCCTCGACGCGGCGGCTTTGACGCAGCTCATGACCTCCAAAGCCTGCCCGTCCAGTCTGATCAATGTCTTCAATATACTCATCTGGCATACGAGGCAAAGCAGGTGCAATAGATAGAGGAGCAGGAGGCTTGTAATTCGTTCCAGCAACCCTGGCTTGAGCATCGTACACGGCCTTGGTCTCGTTTGCGGTTCGTTCCTCGGGGGTTTCTCCGTGATCGATCTGCCACTGACGAACACGGCAGTACTCCTTAATCTCATTACGGGCAAGAGACTGCAAATGGGGTTCGAAGGTGACTTCTTCGTACGCGATCCAGAGAGCACCAGCACCTGTGGGGAAGTTGCCGTCGACGAAGCGCCCATCGCGAGTCTCTCGCACCAACTTGACGCGGAACATGTCATTCTGGCCCAGTATACCGTAAACTGCATGCCGGTCCTTAACGTCTGACTCCGTGGACTTGGTCCAATGCCCAATAAGAATTCGAGTGGGTCTTGTTCCAGGGAGAGGGTCGATGACATTTCGCACAGGTTGCGGTCCGCCAGGCGCTGGTTGAATTGGAGTATGCTCGGTGACGACGCCGTTCGTGGGAGCTGGGTTAATAGCAGCAAAACCTCCGCTGGTTCTCCGTCTCTTTGGGTCACGGCTAGGCAGAAGGTGGTCGGGGAGCTCGGTGCCATAAGCAATCTGAGGTGGGTTGGTGGCGTTCTCGGCGGTAGGGTTCAACTTGACACGTCGGATGGCCTCCTTCACCGCAGTTTTATCGGCAGTGATACGATCTTCTTCATTGTCTTCGAATCCCGCAGTGTCCGCTCGGATCCTGACGAACTCCTTTACCTGATAGTGGTCCAGGCCAACAAGATGCTTGGAAAAGACGACTCTCTCAAAAGTGACCCAGCTTCCACCGGGACCCGGAGGTAGGGGGTACTCCTCTGGCACTGGTTCACCAGTCAAGGTAATAGGCTGAATGCGGGTTCGGAGGCGTTCCCTAACATCAATAAATCCAATGACGGCATGCTTGAGGTTTTCCTTGGGGGCAGGTGAGTCTCTCCAGTAACCGATGGTAACGCCCTTCACACTGCCCAAGCTTTGTCGGGCGGGCTTGGACTTGGCGATGACTGCGAGGGGCATCTTCTCATCCGGTACGGACTTGGGTGGCTCAATCTTGCTTTCGCTCAGATCATTGAAGATGGAAGTGCGCTTCCGCTTGGGGTAGTGAGAGACCACAGGCTCATCATCGACATCGGCCATGGTTTCGTCCTCGGGATCGGATGCTGGACGAAGAGGAGACAACTTTCGGGCACCGTTGGCACGTGCTCCAACAACTATCTCGTCCTCGAGTTCGTTGAACTCGACGCCTGAAGGAGAGTGGACAGTGCTAGCTGGTTCGCTTAGCTCACTCTCAACCTCCCCCTCCCCAAATGAGGTCTTCCGGCCGTTGACCTGCCTGAAAGTTATTGATTAGCTTGCGTTTATTGACTGGTAGTGCTCTTGAAACATGGTGGCCTGGAGAGAAGTACAACGTGTAAACTCAACAGCCTCTCAAGAGAAAGCAGGCAAGAAGTTGGCCGGCAGTGACCGCTGGATCACGTGAAATAGACAAGCGAAGGATAAGAAACATAGAGTCTGGTGAGGCGGACGAAGAGTTGAGTGTGTGAGAGAGTCAAGATCTGACCGGGCGATCCAGGAAGATGTGGTCGCAGGGATGAGTAGCGAGTACGAAAAGAGGGAAAAAGGACAAGGTTACAAGGATCCAATGTGAAACAGGAAGACAAAATGGAGGAATGAATCGGTGTACCTAAGATCCTCGGATTCGGGAAGAGAGCCCATAGTTTTAAAAGGGCAGAGGCAGGGACGTGTTGCACAACTACCGGCAACTGACTGGGGCTACGCCCAAGGGTGGATGAGGAATGTATGTATTCGGTTGAGGCGACTGAAAAGTCCACCTCTCGAATTCAAGGTTCAAGAGGAAAAACGAGTCGGAGACTGAAGGCAGCGAAAGGTAGGGATTTGAGTGATGGCGCAAGGGACGGAACGACGCAGAAACGAGATGAAAGTATGAGGAAGGAAGGTTTGAAGTTGTGGAAATTCGAGAAATGGGGGGCCAGGATAGAAAAGGTTTGCTACCAGTTGTCACGAAATGCAGTGCAGTTATGACAGTGATCCAGTCCGTTGGGCAACTGTTAACCGACCGCTTAGGATCAAGTTTTTCTGCCGACAGTGATTCACAGTCACCAGCTCTTTTGGGCAACAAGATGAGTTGCATGGACAAGACACAGTCAGGCCAGGTGCGGTCAACAGCGACTGGGTGCAGCAAATCGGGAAATGCCAACTAGGCCATGACCCTGGACAAAAGCCACGCCACTCTGCTCACTCACTCACTCACTCGCTGACTGGCTGAGTGAGGACGCGAAGAGATCATGGTGAAGCAACCAAATCAAATGGAACATGGGTGTCGCAACTGGAATTGAAGACTAGGAAACGAGGGGATTCACACAAAAACAGGCAATGAGAAAGAGAAAGAAATTCATCAACTCACTTTGGTGAAGTAATCTCAGTAGGCTGAACCGCAACCTCGGGCAATGTCCCGTTCGTCGTGCCAGTTGCGGGCACGGGCGCAGGCGCAGGTGATGGCGATGGCGCGCGATCCTTAGTGACGGGGGCTGGAGTTGCTGCAGTTGGAAGTGGTGATCGCGGCATCGAGATTGTCGATGCCGGTCGGGGAGCTGAAGTCGAGCCCACCGCTGATGAAGCATTCACGGGCGCGTTGTCGGCAGTTGGGCTTGTTGCAGCCGTGGCGTGGGCAGAGTCTGGCGTAGGAGCAGGAGTTGGTGATGCTGGTTTTGTCGTGGCAGACTTGGGGGCAGCCGATGCTGAAAGCGCTGGCGATATTGGCTCAGGTGGCGCAACTGGCGGCCTGGGCTTGTCGCTGTCGACGGTGTCCATGACGCGACGTGAAGAATGCCGGGGTTATTGATGATAGACGCGAAATAACTGAAGCGATGCCAAGCGGGTTGAAGTAGAAAACTGTTGTAACCGGATTCAACAAGGCCTGGTGATCCAGAAAGGATGCAATAAGGGCTGGCGTTGGCGCGTTTTGGAACAGTTGCGGTTGAGTTGAGTTGTAGAAAGAAAGAAAGAAGGATCCGCGTCGGCGGTCGCAAATCGACAGTTGGTTAGGTAGGTAGGTACCTTTCCTAGGCTAGGTAGATTGAAGTGGATGGCGTCGGGGTGGAAAGCAGGAATGGAGAATGAGGACCGACACCCTGGTTGGCCGAGGATCTGGATTCTGGAATCTAGAGCCGGGGCCCAGGGCTAAAAGCAACAAGCGCTGTCCAACTTGGCAAATATTGGTTGGGAGGCAACCCTGAGAACGGGAAAAGAGGCTAGAGAGATATTCTATCGGGCCAGAAAGCCCGGGTTACGAGGCAGCCAAGAATGACAAAAGCCGATGTTGGGGTTGAGTTGGGAAATTTTTGGATCTAAGGGTGGGTGAGTGTTTTGTGTAGATGATAGTTGGAGGAGAGAGATCAGTGGACAAGAGCGAAGCGAGGATAGGAAAAGGATAAAGGGTTGAGGGAGGAGAAGGATAGGCAAAATGGCAAATGGGGAGTGAGTGGGTCGGCGAAAGGTAAGGCAAGATAATCGGAACAGTAAGAGAGGAAATTGTGCGGAGGTGGGAGAAAGAGTGGGTTTTTTTTGGATTTGCCGTAGGTTGCCAGTAGAAAGCGAAGTAGATCAGTGGAAGTAAGAAGGGCAGGGCAGATAACAGGATGCAATGCACCAGACGGAAAAGGTTATGGATGGATGAATGGGGGCAGCACGAGTAAAGGTAAGTTACAGTACTCTGTAGGTAGGTACCTACCTTATTGACCAAGTAGCATTGAGTGGCCAGGGGGGATGGGAGAGAGTGCCTTGAAGCAATGAGAATGCGAGAGACCAGACCGTGTTTTAGTTCCCAAGGGAGAGCACCAGTTGACTCGGAGTGGACGGACACCTGAGATTGGCTATTGACTCTTACTTTTTTTTACCTTACCATTTTCCTCCTTACGCCACTGCTACTCAAGGCCAGGCGGCAAATGACTTTACTCTGGGCTTTAGGCTTTTACGAACTGCCAGGTTTCCCATTGTTAGAGTCGTAGAATCAACTTGGCCGATCCTCATTGGTTTGTGCAGCTTGCCAACCTTGATTGACGAGGGTTTTTTTTGCCCCCGGCTTCCTCGCCAGACGCTCAATTACGGAAGCAGAAAAGGCCGCGTTTTGATTCCTCATTGCACCCACTGCTTCCCAAGAACAACAAACCTCGCTCACGCATGCACCAAGTTTCACACCTCGGCACCGCACCTCTTCTCACTTCAAAACCGTTGCTTCTTCCTGGAGCACTTTGTCTCTTCGTGTCTGCTTCTCTTTCTCCTTCTTCACTTCGCCTCTTCGCGCTTCTGTTTTTTCCTCCTGGCTGTTTCTCTTAGTTGACTTTCTCCCTTCGTGTATTGGCAAAAGCTTGAGCTGAAACATAGACGCATTCAACCAACCAACCAACCAACTCATTCGTATGCTAGCTAGGTACACACCCCTGGACTCACTCCGGGTACTCCTCGTAATTCACGGTTCCTCTCTACCTATCTCAGATAAGGTGTTGTCGACGTACTCGATGCGACTCGATGGGCTGATACAACTGTAAGCAGGAAGCCCTTGAATGTCCTCAAACTTTGTCTTCTGTTTATCGTTTTCATCAATGCGCCCTTTTCTCATGGTTATTAAACTCGGGGGTTTCTTCTTCGTCTTCTTCGTCTTCTTTTTTTTTCTACCTCTTCTGCATAAGCTTTTGGTCGCGTATCGCTCAATGCCAGTTGTCAACTGAACGGCCGCATAGGCTCGACACCGCCTGGTTAGCTCCAGCGGGATACGAAGGATGGGGGGTAAAAAGATCGAACCAGGGTCAGGCGGAACCAAACGATGCGATCCAGTCGGCGGATACAAGTGATACAATGGCTCGGTTCTCTACCACTAATCGTCGACTGAATCGCTCCTCTGTGAATGATCGACCCAGCACCAACACCGCCCCCCAGCAGCGCCGTAAACTCATTACGAATTACGTGCGGCGCCAAGCCCCGACTGGGTTGAGAGTGACAGTGATGACACGACTTGGCTCGATACAAGTCTAAGCCAGTGGCCCCTTTTGGTTGTGCGTCCCTGCAAATCGTATCGCTTTTTTTTTTTTACGAGTTCCCAATCTTTTGCCCTCTCGTCTACGTCTACCTTTCAGCTGAGCCCTCGTCAACCCGACTCGGCGTATAGTCAGACATGCAAGCGCACCACACAGTCAGGCACTTGCCACGCTCATTTTGCGCTTTGGGTGGTGCTGGTGTGACTTGGGCCTTGCGAGTAAGACTCCGGCAATGTCCAGCCTGTCGCAGTCACAGAAAGGCAGGCGATGGTAAGTCGAGGCATGTGCCGATGGATAGTGGCAGTACATTACGATTATGATGACATGCCCATGGTCCTCGACGCCAATTAAATAACTACGCTGTGATCCAATTCCAAGAAACGTGGCCAATGAGCAAGTATCGAATCGCCGTGGGCAAATCTGCAATCTCGCAACTTCAAGGACCCAAAACCATCTGCGCTTACACCCACGCCCTCTCTCCACACGGACACGCCCTCGGTTCCCATTCCATTTCTTGTCGCGGTGAGGATCCTTTCTCGGATCTCTCTCTTCTGTGTTACTTTCGTTCGCCAAAGGAGGTCCCGCCAGTTCCCACAGAAATGGAAAATGAAACGGAAGTTGTCTATCCTTGACGCGCCGTCGAGGGTCATCCTTGACTAACCCGTCAATGCCCGCCGTCTTTTTGACACGGCTTTTCCGACGACTCAACCCCCTAAAACAATTGTATCAAGATTACTGCACCGCGAAACTGCCGAGGTTGTGCTTGGATGCACTTGACCTCACAATGCCTTTCGCTATCCCATCGCGGCATTTCCAGACGTGCCTGAAGGAACTCGGGCGTTGTACATAGTGGCAAGGGGTACAAGGCTGGACGGAGAAATGGCTCCGCGCCGTTGTTGCGCCGCGCCCAGCCAGCAATATCCAGCTGCTTACTCGAGTATGTCGCGCCGACTGACTGCATCTCCTCAGCGCTCCATTTGGCAGAAGAAGCATTCTAAGATCCAACGATGCTGCAAGTGCTTACTACAGAGAGGCAACACTGTCAGACTTATGGACAGGGTTGCGGATGACAGAACGAACTGAAACTCAAACAACATTCACCAGGACACGCGCAACTCGTAAACCCGCGAGGAATTATCTCGTCTATCGTAATGACTTGGAAGACAGAACTGCAGGACAAGAGCGTGCCTCATGACTTCGTCTCATCAGAATCAGATGTCGAGTTCCCAACTCGCGACTGGGCGGGTCCCGAGAGTGGCCCATTTTCCCCGCCCCATGCAAGTCCCGAGAGCTCAACAACCCCTGCAAGTGGTTCTTAACCTGCTCTTGGTTTTCCAATAGCTTAGAGTAGCCAACACAGTCCGCCATATGTACAGCACTTGGTCGGCAGAGCCCGCTGTTTTTGGTGGGTTCCTTCACGCTGTACGGAGTAGGTGCTGTAACTCAGCACCTAATGATGCATGCCTCGCCAATCATCGACTTGCGTGGTCCTGTCTCGTTGAGACAAGCCGCCATGTTACGCCAATGACCCGCGTTCATTTTACTCATTAATGACGCCGTCTCTCGGGTTTCGTAGAGACTCGCATGGGATCGTGTCATTTAATTCCCTCAATTACTACCCTATGGTAAGTTATCGAAAACATGACCTGCACAATGCAAAGTGTCTTGGACTCTTGTGGGCGAATCACTGCCCTCCCGGTACTACGACAAAGCTGCAGACTCGATATTTGGACCCAGCGCATTGTTCGCTGTCCGCCCATTCGAGGCTTTGTCCCGCTGGGAGTTTAACCAGTTGTAACTAGGTGCTACCCGGGAGATGTTTCACAAGAGACACAAGTATATTTCACATCCGTCTGTTGCCTCTGCTTGCCTAGACTCGAAGACACTGCCAACCAGCCCACGTCTATAGCCGAGTGCTGCCTTGTTTTCGTTACTTCTGATTTGCACATATCCGTACTCCATGCGACAAACAGTCATGTCAGATGCAATTAACAACCTTGGGCAATGCCAGTTGTCCTTTCGGTGAAGTCGACGAGTCAACTGCCCATTATGGAAATGGATTCAGTTCCCGGGTACTTGTATCCTTCCAACTCGGCATTGCAGTACAGGAGTAAGATGTTACTATTTTCAACAGCCTGAAGTATTACTCGAGTCTGACGATGCAGGATGCTTGCTGGTTAAGACTTTGTATGTACGTAGTCCGAGCCAACACCAACAGCCAACAAGACCCATCATCACCAAGCCCCTGGCATTAAACTTGGCACACGTCAGCCCATTCCGCATGACTCGCCTCACGATAGATCCTAGATAGATCCGTGTGTCACGTCGATTCGCGGGCAATGCTAATGCATTTACTTCCTTCGCCCTCTATTTTATACATCAGCCACCTCGCCCTCGCCCACGGCCACGACCCCTACCCCTGCCTCTCCCTCTCCCTCTCCCTCCACCGCGACCCATCTTCCGCCCGCCCCTCTGGCCGCCTCTGTTATCATACCTCTCAAACAACCTCTCTTCTCCAAACGTACCCTCGCCGAACCTCATAAAGTTGACGAGGCCACGGTCCACAATCGCGACCAGCACATTGCGATGTCCGTGCTTCAGGCGCTGAT
>JAAVUK010000244.1:0-19569 GCA_014899095.1 Fusarium buxicola
ATTAGCTTTATCTTCTAAAATTTTATAAACTTTAAGATTTAATATATAAAAGTTATAGAGATATTAATTTTTTAAGAGCTAAGCTTATTTATTATATTAATTATTATTTTTTCTCTTTTAAATTAATCTTATTATACTTTTTTAATAATAAGCTACTTTACCTTATTTCTTTACTTTAAAGAGCGCCTAGCTTAGGGGGTATCTTAGAGATATTTATTATAAAAGATTAGTAGTTAGATATTAGGGTTAAACCCTCTTTTAATTATATAAGTATATATTTAATTAACTTAATATATTAAAAGCTTAGTTATTACTATAACTTTAAGTATAGACTTATTACTATAAGGTACTTTAAGAGATATAATAAAGGTATGTGTTATAATATTAGTATTTAAGGATATAATAGAGGACTTATAAGATTATTAGAAATGCAAGAAAAACCTCTTAAGGGTATATATAGGGGAAAATAGGTAGGAAATGCCCTTATTATATTTTTTACTTTTTTCTAACTTACTAGGGTATCCCTATTATATACTAGGCTAGTGTCTTGGTTGGATAAAACTTTCTGCGTCTGCCTTTGTATAGTATAGAAAATAAAGAAAATGGTAAAGCCAGACTGTTGTGCCTTGATTAAGCTTTGAGACCTGGAAGCTGGTTTGCCTTCTAGCGACACGCATCTGTCGCAAATAGGTTCTGGACTCGGATCACACGGTAGTTATCTGTGTGCATGTCACCTCGATAGCATGAAGTCGGAACTGTGTATATATCCTTCATGCTAGCGCTTGTGAATCAACAAGCTGGAGCCAAATGAAGGAAGGATAGCCTCCCTGATCTTACACTTGGCCTGTTGCAGCTTGAGCCTGAGCTGATAGTGAGGAGACCAAGCGTTTGGCTACTACATAGCATCTACAAACAATAATGATTTTCTATCAACCTATCATCGCTGCTTGGGCGGCTATTGGAGCATCATCTTGGTTCTGGTAGCCCAGAGAGCCTTTTGTTCCCTTCCCGTCAGCTTCATGCACTCCCCTTCATTGAGGAGGAGACCATTGGTTCGTCAACGTCTTGGGCTGAGCTGTACTGGGACGGTTCAATAATCAGGAAGATTAAAGTGGCCAAACCATGGAATAAAGTACTTGATTTAATTGAACTTGAACAAGTCGCAACATGCTTGACAAATGCAAATACGTAGCACCTCGACTATACATCTACCAGCCGATGGAAACCACATATCGTGCACTTGAGATTAATGAAGTCCTCAAGAAATAAGGGCTATAAAGCGAATTATGATACTTTTCAATGTTGGATTTTAGAAACATATGATTGTCTAATTGAACATCAGGACTCCGTCGCGCTGAATTGCTGGTTGATAGACCTCAATGTCACCTTTCACTCGGTGCCTTCTAACTCCCGGAAGCCCGTAAGGATTGATCGCAGAACCCCCAGAAGTATTGGCCGTGGCCCGATATGCTAGAAGCAACCATCTTATAATTCCGTTGAGGCCGTTAAGGGATGCTTATCCAGTACTCTGCAACTGGTGTCCAATTCCGTATCGCCAACTTCATCTCCTAATCATCTGCGAAGAGGCAGCCGCTCAAGTTGCCACCGAGGGCCTAGGAATGATATCGCACGGGATGCGCATCAGTGGCGGTGCAAGTACTTGCTAGCTAATTTAAATCCAGATCTGATTCAGGCTCAAGGCCAGAGGCAATAACCGTGAGGCGTCTATGTTTGATGGCACGTGTGTCATGGCAGCCGCCCGTTGCGAGTATCGCCACCGTTAAACAATATCCATCTTGGACAAGATCCTTGTGCCAGGGGCATCACGGACATAAATATTTACTATGAGCTTCAGGGGTACCGCGAGGATGCGAATGGAGGCAGAGTTGGAAGACATGATGGCAATGCAATCACGGCGCGAAGGGAACAAATGGAGATAACCCGACGCAAGCACCTGGGTCTGTATCGCCATCAAAAGGAACAAGCCGATAATCAGAGGTGGTTGTGTTGTTCAAAAGACATTTCCGATTCATCATAAGACGCCGACCATGGCTCAAAACTTCCCACACGAGTCAAATCACAATCCAGCTCAAGGATGCTTGTGCTGCCGTAATAAAAGCCCTGAACCTGGCATTCATCGATGAATCGCTTGTACCCTAGTCATGATCGTCGCCGAATTCCGGTCTCGACTCCCGTCCACAAAATGTTCCCATCGCTGGTCCTTCGTGGACTGCCCTGGTCGAGATCGAGTTCGCCGACCGTTGCATTGAAGGGCATAAGAAAAATCATCAAAATAAGATGCTCAGGTGAACAGAGCTTTCGGGGTTGGGATTTGACGTCTTTTTGAATTCAATGCCTCAAAGCAAGGCAATATGTTTTATCCTTGCCTCGACCAATGCAGCCAAATGAGAACCGCCCTCACTACCAACTCCAGCCCGAAGCCCTTTTTTTATATCGACGAAGGGTACAGCATGACACGCACGGAAGCACCGAAAGACTTGGTGGGGAGAGGGGAGGTGAACTTGGCGCGGACAACGCCAGAGTTGCCTGAAAGATATGTTAGCCATCGTGCCCTTGCGTAGTGGAATTCGAAATAGATTTACCGTGCGGCCGGGTGACCTTGCCCCAAACAACTCGAATCTTGGTGCCGCGGATCTCCTTCTGGCCCCGGTAGACGAAAGCGACCTTCTTGCCGAGGTAGAAGCTGCGATGCGTGGTCAGTATCCATGCTGACAGAAGGCTCCCTCACAATGATAACATACTTGGCGGCGTTGGTGTCATCAACACCCTCGATCTTGATCAGGCTGGTAGCAGGGCGGGTGGTGTGACGAGAGCGCTGGTAGCTCAGGTGACGTCCCCTAAACCATCATCGTCAGCCCAAAATCCTATCGCATCGTTTCGTGCCGTGGCTTCGCTGAATTTCGATATCGGAATTCGAGATGGGAGAATTGTGCCCGGCGGAACAGGCACAGTTCTCATATCGCGCGTGCCATCTGGCTGACAGAGGTAATACTCACTTGACGTATACTACCAGGAGAGTTAGCAAAATCCTATACCAAGGCTCAATTTGCAGATTTCGAGTCGAACCGCTCGTCATCGGCGGACAGGGAAAGACTCACGTCGGTGACCGGCTTCCGAAGGCATCGTGGCTGTGGTTTGGCGTCCGTCCTCTCAAACAACCTGCGGGTTAGTAGTGAGAGTCTGAGGAATTGCCTTAACAAAAAGACCGTTCCGTGTTGCTGGGTGCGCGTCGTTGGTGATCTTGATATCGGGCTGAGAGGTTGAGTGGATGCGATGTGGTGTGCGCCTTCCGTAGCCCGAAAATTTGTGCCCCGGATCACGTGCGGCATTAGGGTTCTGATTTGCGCCACATCCCGGTCAGCCACGCTCGAGGTCAGCCACAACCCCCACAGAGCCCCGCGCTGATGATCAAGGACCAAGGTGAGGCTGTCTCTACCTTAGTAGGTAAGGTAGGTAGGCTTCACACCAGGAGCTGATCCGTTCGAGGTCCGACCGACTCCCCAACGGAGTTGCCCCATCTTGCTTGGCGGTTGAAACTTGGAACTGCTGGATAAATTCCGGCTGCCTGGGTAATTATGCCGAGTGTGAGCTACATATGATGTTGACAAATCAACAATGGATTTGTTATTTCTTTCGAATGACTTGGAACGCTTCGACTGTTGTCGCAAATTATGAGTGTAGAAATTCATATTCGTCATGTTTTTCACCTGACCACTGTGTTCTCCCAGAGCGTGCTGCTGTACTCCAACAAGCATATTTTAGTAAATAGGTAAGTGCTAGAGGTTTACGCAGCTTATTTGTTTATGGCACCATCTCGACACAGCAAGCGTAGCAATGTCATCAATCACCACAAGGGGAAATTCCCGCAATACGACGACCATTGCTGGACCCTGATCAACCGACTTCCCTTCAACAACTGGATGGAGTAGTTTCTGTCTTTTCCGCCCCAATAGCTTCTTCTTGAAGCTCAAGCCGACACCGGGGGGAGGGGTTGGTGCGGATATGGACCATCCCAGCGCGGCGGCCGGACTTCAAAGTCCGGGCGATTGGGCGGTTTCATTCGCGCCTCAAGAACGTGAACCAGAGGGAGGGAATCGCCCTTTTATGTGCCTATCTAATAAGTAGAGGCCATGTGCCTTTCCAGGGCCTTATCCATGGTCCATGGTCCATGGTAGAGATTGGGGTTATTGAGACGTCGCTGCCAGCCAGACGGCGTGGTAGGGATCAGGGCGGAACCGAAGACCCTTTTCATTGTGGCAGACTTGCTTATGATACAGTCAGTACCTAGGTAGGTAGAGACCGCGGTTGGGCCGCCGGGCCAGATGCCAGCAGCTCAGGCTGATTTGCAGCGCCTTGTGTTCCAGCGGTGGCCGTTCTAAGAGGGACGTTACCGCTAAAGACTCAGATTCGTCTCAGACTATCAAATAGTGAGAGGGAAGTGGTCCAGGGTGGGCCATCTCCTCCAACAGAAGACAGCCCGCAGGATAACGGCAACAATACCATGACAAATTGGAGAAGACCTTGATAATCGACTTGGACCCAGGGCCCCCAGTGCGACTTTATGTGGACCATAACTGTCCAGTGTTAGGGTGAGGTAGGGTGTAGGCCGCCACCGCCGCCTATGCCCCTCTCACCCCTCGCTCTCCGAAGCCAGGACTCGGTGAGGAATTGATGTCCGGACGAGCCGGCCTGGCTGACAAAGAAGTCGGATGGATGCGATAGTGTTTAGCTGCAAAAGCAACATGCTTCGTAATGATCACTGCACACGGCGCACGGCACATTACACAAGTATCTGCCAACGTTGACCGCGGCCCGATCAATCAAGAGGGGAGAGAAGAAGGGAGAGGAGAGCTGATATTCATCACGGCAACGACATTGAGACAAGTTCCTGGCATTGAAGATGTGGAAACACCATACCTACGTCAACTCCACGACACCCAGTCAGACTGTGAGCTGCGTGCCATTGCCCCAAACCCGCGGACACCATTCGACCGCCTGCATGCACTGATTAGTCCGTAAAGGACGATGGATTCACTGTGCCGTGTAATTCTCCGTCCGCTAAAACAGGCAAAATTGAAGAGGGAGAAAAAAAACCTGCGACGGGCCGGGAAACAGGTCGCCGAGTGCTGGCCGTCTTTATTAAGCTTGGTGCTTGGGCGTAGGAATTTTTGGGGGGAAGACATGGGCGGGTATCATGGCCTTACCGTATGCAGTTGAGGTAAGGCCCGTCTACAGGGAGCTTCAGCCAGTGTGCCAGTGTGGTAGTGGAGGCCAGGTACCCAGCGGATTTACCCACCCACCTCAGGGACTGCATCATAGCCCCGTCGCTCACGCAGCCATTAGCTCCCCGACTCTGCGTGCTCGTCATAAAACCTTCCAGGCCTGCTGCCCGCAAACCTCATCGTCACCTTTTCCTTAGATCCTCCTCAGCTGCTCTCAGAGTTTCTCTCACTCTACGACTGCTCGACTTCGTCCCCCGTGGTCGATTTAACTCACCCCTACCTCCTTGTCTCTCTCGTTCTGCTTTCTCTCCCTCAATCCCTCAACATTTCTAACCGCAACCATGGATCCGTAGGTGCTATCTAAGCCCCCACCATACCTTACTCTAGCTCTCATGCTTGCTCCTCGCCAAACTGCGATGCGACTGGGAGCTTTCGCGCCCTGACCCTAGGTCTTCTCGGGATGGCTTCGCTGACTGCGTTTTTCTTTTAGTTGCATGGAGCTCAAGCAGAACACGACCATTGTCGTGCTCGGCGCTTCTGGTGATCTTGCGAAAAAGAAGACGGTGGGGAGCTCTCCCATCTTTGCCCCTCACCTTGTGCTTTACGCTAACACACTTGTCGTGCTTCATGATAGTACCCTGCTCTTTTCGGTCTGGTGAGCTTCAATCTTGGTTCACCTGGGAAAATTGCCTCGACTAACAAAGCATTCAGTACCGCAACCAGTTTCTCCCTCAGGATGTCAAAATCGTCGGATATGCGCGTACCAAGATGGACCACGAAGAGTACATTCGACGCATCAAGTCATACATGAAGACCCCCACAAAGGAGTCCGAGCAACAACTCGAGGAGTTCTGCGAGCTCTGCACCTACATCTCGGGCCAATACGACAAGGATGAGTCCTTTCAAGCCCTCGAACAGCACCTCCAGGAGATCGAGAAGGGTCGTCCCGAGACTCATAGACTCTTCTACATGGCCCTGCCCCCCAGTGTCTTCACCATTGTTTCGCAGCACCTAAAGAAGAATTGCTACCCTACAAAGGGCATTGCACGCGTCATTGTACGTGGTCTGCCTTAACCACTATGTGAGCAGCTCGCTAATAGCTTCGATAGGTCGAGAAGCCCTTTGGCAAGGATCTTGCCAGCTCCCGCGAGCTCCAAAAGTCTCTCGAGCCCGACTGGAATGAGCAGGAACTGTTCCGAATTGACCACTACCTTGGCAAGGAGATGGTCAAGAACATTTTGATTCTCCGATTCGGTAACTCATTCCTCGGTGCCACCTGGAACCGACACCACATCGACAATATTCAGATCTCCTTCAAGGAGCCGTTTGGCACCGAAGGTCGCGGCGGCTACTTCGATGAGTTCGGTATCATCCGAGATGTCATGCAGAACCATCTTCTTCAGGTTCTCACTCTTTTGGCCATGGAGCGACCTATTTCTTTCAACGCCGAGGATATCCGTGACGAGAAGGTTCGCGTGCTTCGCGCCATCTCCGCTATCGAGCCCAAGAATGTTATTATTGGCCAGTATGGCAAGTCGCTCGACGGCGGCAAGCCTGCCTACCGCGAGGATGACACTGTTCCCAAGGACTCACGATGCCCTACTTTCTGCGCCCTAGTTGGTTACATCAAGAACGAGCGATGGGACGGCGTTCCTTTCATCATGAAGGCCGGAAAGGCCCTCAACGAGCAGAAGACGGAGATTCGAATTCAGTTCAAGGACGTTACCTCGGGTATCTTTAAGGACATTCCCCGAAACGAGCTTGTTATGCGGATTCAGCCCAACGAGAGTGTTTACATCAAGATGAACTCTAAGCTCCCCGGCTTGAGCATGCAGACTGTTGTTACCGAGCTTGATCTGACCTACCGACGACGATTCTCCGATCTCAAGATCCCCGAGGCTTACGAGTCTCTGGTCCTCGACTGTCTGAAGGGCGACCAGTCCAACTTTGTCCGTGACGATGAGCTTGACGCCAGTTGGCGAATTTTCACTCCTCTGCTCCACTACCTCGACGACAACAAGGAGATTATCCCCATGGAGTATCCTTATGGTACGTGATTCTTACGATTGGCATTGTATTACAACTCACACTCCTCCCAGGTTCTCGTGGTCCTGCTGTCCTGGATGACTTTACCGCCTCTTACGGTTACAAGTTCAGTGACGCTGCCGGTTATCAGTGGCCCACGACCACTGCTGCGCCCAACAAGTTGTAAGTGTGATGGCCGGCATCCTGTATGATCGATCCGGGTTCGAAATGACGGGAAATGGATTTGTCTAACACTTATCCTCAGTTAATGACACCTCCCGTGCGGTAAGACTCACGATCGACTTCGGACTATGATATCCCAAGCCTACAAAGGCGAGAAGCAAACAATGACGATGAGCAATAAAAACGGCGAGAACAGGAAGGGGCTTGGCGAGATAATGGGCAAACGCTTCTCGGGCTTATTAGATGCGTCTACGTGTGGCTTGGCTCAGGCTTTGCTATATGGGTAGATTAACAAGATCTTCTATCTCAATCTTGAAAACATGGATATGCCAGATCTCGACCATAAGCGATCATGCAATTCTTGCGGAGATTTCCATGAGTTGGAGATATTCTTTGGACCCTGAACGCCACAGCCGTCACCTTTGAGGAGGAGGAATATGCACCAAGCAGCCGACGTAAATGACATAACGTGCATAAACTCACTTGTTGCATAACAAGACACGTCGTGAGTATTTCGTACAGTGCAAAAGCATATTGTGCATGGTTTGTGCACGGTCTCTCACATGACCTGACTTGTTACCCCAGCGCTTGTGTCTCTAGGTAGGTAAGGCCTGGTACCGGGAAAATCGAGAATGCTGCCCTGCGCATCACAGCATCCTCATCATATCCTTCTTTCATCAACCTCGTGCGATCGCGTCGCCTCCTACTCGAACACCCCCTCGCTCGAACCTTTTGCAACCGTCGCGAGTGTCTAGATATTAACTTAGCCTCTATGACTTCATAGTCGCGTTACACTCGTTTCCGAAATCGACGCCATTTTCGCTGCGCCGGCTCTCTCAAGGTTGATTACTTTGCGAGACTCCCTTTATCGACGAACACCACAGCGAAAAGAAGAGCACCATACCTATCAAACACATCTCACATCGAATTGATACGGATCCCCCCCGGCGCCAAGTCCGCTGCTCGGTGTAGACGATCGCAACCGTCATGCAGCACCGAGCTCGTCAATAAAACATTCCCCGTTTGCCTCCTCATGGTACCTGAATTCGGATAAGCGATACGACGAGCTACCTCCGTTACGCTCTCCGGAGACGTCGAGCTCTGGTCGGTGCGGCTCGGGGAGCATCTGGGTCAGAAACGAATAGTGGATGCCGGGCATCATCAGCATGGAGAATGGCGGCCAGAATGGCGCGCGCTCTAACCACGACATAGATTCAAGGCTCAATGGCGTGAATGGCGCGGGCGCCGATGGACATCGGAATGCCTTGGACAAAGGAAAGGCTATATCTGCCGGCGATACGAGTGGCGGTGCGGTCAATGGCGGTGTTTCCAGTGGCCCTCAAATGAACGGCTATGCGCCATCATCAGAACAACAGTTGATCGAGAAACCCTCAAGAATGAACGATCTCCCCGACGAGATTGAGCACATCACTCGAGGCTACATCTCTCTCTCAAAATTTCTTACACGACTCGCCCAATCCACGCATAATGGCCTTGAAGACCAGATTGTGGCGCTGGCCAAAATGCCCCTTCCTGTGGCCGCCATGAACGGAAATTCATCAATACCGAACAATGATATTGACGACAGCTCGAACGAGAACACCGCAAAAAAGGCGTCCATCTTGAATTTTGCCCTTGAGGAACATAGAAAATGGGTCAAGGCGCTCGTCATCACGGAATGGAGCCGGAAGTCGGAGATGGTCAGCAAACTGATTGATCTGAGATCCCACATCCAGGGGCAGCAGGTCCTTTATGACTCGGCCTTGGACGTCATGGGGCACGTAAAGAGGGACTTGACGTTTGCGAGAATGCCAAGTCCTGATCTGAAAACAGCTCTCCAGGTTCTGTCGACAGGGAAAGCTGCCTGGATGCCTGATGTAAGTGTCTCTTGTAACCAACATAAACACTGCGGGCTGACCTGGCCACTAGCTTCAATACATCGAGCCGCCACCTTTAACTCCGGAGGAGCAGATCCAGTGGATGAATGATGTCAACACTCTCCTATCACTGAGATTAAACCTCAAAGACTTTGACAGAATCCCATATCATTTCAGAAATTACCAGATTGGTTCTGGTCGAGTCACTTTCAAGGTCCCTGGAGAATTCGAAGTTGATCTTACAATTGCAGATGAGGATTTCGACAAGCAGTTCTGGTTCATTGACTTCAGATTCAACTTTAAACCGTCGGCAGCGTCGATCCCTGAATCCCTCAAGAACTACCTGGAGGTGCATGTGAATGACGTTCTTGGCAAAGACGGCTTGCTAGGCTGTTATCACTTCTTGCATGAGCTTGTACTCACACATAAGCTCAACGAGCTCAGGCGCCAGGCCATTCAACTCAGCAAGGGCTCTTGGACTGGTACTCTGAAGGTCGAACCACTCAACCGAGCCCTGGCAATACAGTACTGGACTTCCCGAGCACCACCGACCAGCCCGAAGAGCTGGGTGCTGGTTGCTGCAAACAGTGGCCGAAACTCGAATGGCCAGACAAGCCCAAAGTCGTCGAGTTACTTGACCGCAAAATGGTATCGGGACAACAAGGAGGTCAAGGACGTGGACATTCCCCTCGACGCCGAGAATTTATCAGCGGAGACACTTTTGAAGACTGTTATCGGCCGCCACATCGATTTCCTCCTCGGCAGCATACACAACAAACTCCAGAATTCACCTCGATTCTGCAATCGTGAAGCTGCTATGGTTTTGCGGAGCTCCCAAGCAGACCCGGCTACTTCTTCGTTAACCATGCAGGTTGGATATAAGGACAGCGCGTCCCTACTTATCGAACCGACAACTGGTGTTTTTGCTGTTAAGCCACATTCCAAGTTCACCATTCAGCACGAGCACCAACTCAACAACGGGAAGAACCCAGCAGACGATGGTGTGACATGTCTAGAAAATGTGAGGTGTGGAGTTATGGAAGATGAGCTCAACCGCAGAGGAAGCACAATGGGCTGGAGCATCAAGAAATGCCCCTTGAACAACGAGGAGCTGAGATCCGTCACCAAAACCCGCGATTGGACAAAGACCATCTGGCTTCAGAGAGTCGGATGGGGGCCAAACTGGTTTGTGATGGTCGTACTGAGTCTAAGCGGGGATGAATGGTGGCTGCTTGAAGTGTAAGTCGAACCTCGTGGGCTGTGATTATCTCTAATGTTGCTAACTTGGACAACAGGGACCGCAATACTCCTGGACAAGTGGCGCGTTTGGCAGCAAAACTTCCGCTCAATAAGGGTTACCCTCATCTTGACGACGGCTTCTGGAATAACCTGACGCTATTCGCCACCGGCATGATCGTTCAGGCGGTAGACATGCGCGAGCTCCATCGACATGGCATCAAGTGCAGGTCGAACGAAACTAGGAACTGGACCCTCCCACAGCAAGTCCGACTTCCGGCCCTCGAAATCGCCCTTTCGGGGATATTCCCATCTATGGTCTTTGACGGCGTAGAGAAGGAGGGCACCAAGGCTTTCAATGGCTTATCCAACGCAGGGGTCGAGAACTCCGAGCTTGCCTCGATTGTACAACCCGCCACTGGGTTGAGCGTCTCAACAAAGCAACCATGGGCGAACGACATTGTGTGCATCAAGTTCAAGGGGGCCCAGTCCCCAGAGACGGAACGTTCAGCCCCTGAGGAGGCCAAACCAGCAGATATCAAACCGGATCTTCCTTTAATATGCGTGTCTGATGCTATCATCAAGGTTCAGCGACCAGCAAAGTTCACTTCGCTCAAGCGGGCCATGGTCGGCCGCGGTGTATCTTACAATCCTCGGAAAGGCGAGTTCCGCTTGCGATTGCGTCACAGCATTGGCCAGCCTATCTTGGAGATTTTAAAGTCTCGAGTCAAGGCTGTCGATCGGTTTGTCAGCTTCGTCGAGTCAATGGTTCAAGCCAAGGGATCTATCCGGGGCGAATCCATCAGCCTTACGGAGGTTGTATTTTCCTACGGAGATCAGATTTCAAAGCCGAGCAGCACAAATGCCGCTCCCTCGCGTCTTTGGCGGGTCGCGTTGGACTTGTCCCAAGACGACATCCAGTTCAAGATGGAGAAGGGCAACCCTCATCTCAGGGTGGTCGATCTAATGCAAAGCCGGGTCAATAGCGACGGCGGCATTGAAGCCTTGATGGCTTGGCTTCCTACGTCTCTGCCGGCCTTAGAAACTATCCAGAAGATGGAAGAGGCATGGGCTGACGTCAAGGCTCGGAATCAGGGACAGTTCAGGTTCTCCATGAACTCGGTCGACTGGATTACCCTCCAGTACTTCGTAGCAGGGCCAGGTCCTGCCAACCAGGTGGCCCAGCGCCAAATTACATTGGAAGGCCGAATCAAGAGTCGTCGAGGCGAGCCATGGTGGCATATCTGGCGCGCGCCCCTGGGCAATGACATACCCCCGCCTGACGATGAATTCACAACAGCACTCAAGCCAGTCTGGGAGGGGAGAGGAGACGAATGGAACGGCCTACTCACGAGCGCGGCAGGCGAACCGAGCAAAGGCGTTGTGGGCATATTGATGGCCATTGACGAGGCCATCCGGGCGTTGGCTGGCACGTCTGGCCACGGCGGCTCCCAGGTCGTAGTCCTCGAGTAGAAGGATCGGCGGTTTGCGCGGGCCGGGCTGATTTGTATTCTGGATTGGGGGTTTTAGATGAGCGGCGAAAAAGGATCAAACAAAGCGGGTGGTTGTGTTTTTGTGATAGCTTAACGATACCTCCAAATGAAACATGGAATACTACACTACACTACATTTGACTGCTGCTTGAGGACGATATTTTCAAGTATTCCATTTGTCACCCTCTATTCGTCTAAGTTAATGTACAGCTTTGTCCTAACCCAACCCGTTGGATCCCCATTTTATAGAACACCCTCCCCCCAAGTTTCGCTTTCACTCTTGCTTTATCTGCTTCTCGAACAAATACTCGGACAATTGATCCACTATCCAACTACTTACTTGAAATGCCTCACAGGGATCTGAGCAGTAGGCACAACCGCAAAGTTCTGCAACTCGTCTAGATACTCCAGACCTGTAGCATCAAGGCCCGACTTGGTCGCGTTGGCGATGTCGTATCCAGCGCGCAGACTAGCGACAGCCCCAATGCGGCTGAATGAGCCTCCCGCAACAGCGAGACGGCCGCCAAAGTTGTCGGTCAGCTCGCGACGTGCAGTGCGCAGACGGTCATGATGGCCGACGTAGTGTTGCGGGATACACTCCTTAGCCAACCGCGCGACAGCGTGGCACGGCGCATCGCGCGGGATACCGAGGTGACGCTCTAGTAAATTACGGGCTTGCACAATGGCCTCTTCCTCGGAGGGAAGAGTGACGCCAGGCCGGTCGTAGTAGTGACCACCCATAAGAACGAAGAGCTTTGTGCCGGCAGGCTCGTCCTTGGAGCGAGTCTGGACATCAGAGTCGAAGAAGACGCCGAGGGCGTTCTCCGGGTTTGTCTCGGGGGCGACCGAGTTGGGGATGAGGTAGCCAAAGCCCGGAGGCTTGAGATTCTCTTGGGGGAACCAGAGGTTGACGGTCATGATGGCGACGGAGTGAGAGTTTGAGAGAGCCGGGAGTTTGTCCTGCGTAAGGCGGGCGGTATCCTGGGCCGAGAGGGTTGAAATGACCTTGTCGTATGTCTCTGGAAGCTCGCGGGGCTTTGAGCCGGTGATCTATAACGGTTGGCGTTAGTACATTGTTCTCTCTTGAAGCCGTGCTAGCAAGTGGAAGTCTTCTTACCTTGACCTTCTTGTTGGTCTGATCATAGGATAGACTTCCCACAGGCTCACTGGTCTTGATGGTGACGTTGGGTTGCTCTCGCAAAGCTGCCCCGATGGCTTGTGGTAGCGTCTCCATGCCCTTGTCACCAAAATCTAGCAAAACGTGCTTGGGCTCCAATGCCATCCTCTGGATTTGTTTATCCTGGCCCAGAGTGTCCAGGATCCGCTGCTCAGGCATGGGCATTGGACGCGCGCCCGGGCCCGGGTCCGGCAGATACCAGCCCCAATAGAGGCGATCCAAAACGCAGCGGGCGCTCAGTTTGTCGATGTCACCGCCGTAGATGCCGTGCATCATGGCTGAGGCCAAGGTGCCTGCTCCCTTACGACTGTTGCTGACTGCATAGAGCCAGTCAGAAACGGACTCGTCTTCACCTGAAAACGTCTTTGTGCGGAGGCTATTGAGGCCGTAGCCCAGGCCGGCGCCGATGCTCTGGATGTAGAGGGGTTCGCGCAGGATGTCGAAGATGCCAATGTATGGCGGGAGGGCGACGAGGTGATCGGGATAGTAGATGTAGCGCGGCTTGGGTGAGGGCGAGTTCAACTTGAGGCCTAGGTCAAGAGCCTACAGACATAGTCATGTTAACAGAGGGGAGAAGAAGCGTCGTTGGGGTATGGGGAGATTCGCACAAGATCATAGAGAACGAGGTCATCGAAGCGGAACGAATTTCCAGCCAACGACGTCAGCGATCGCGCGCCGCGCTCAAAAGAGACGATACCCTGCTTCCCTCCAACGTCTACTGGCACTCTGTCCGTCCTGATCCATCCTCCCAGCCTGTCGCTAGACTCGTACAGCGTGATCTTGGTCGTCGAGGGGAGCTTCTTTGCGAGGTAGTACGCAGTTGTGAGACCAGTCAATCCGCCTCCCAATACGGCAATATTGGCATCCTTGGATTCTGTGGCATAGCTCCGTCGGTCGTTGAAGCTCTGGGTGTGCTTGCACGCGAGAACAGGTCGTTTTCGAGTCGCAGCTGCGGCGACGGCGACGGCCGAAGTGTTGAGGTTGCGACAGCCATCGAGGCGGCGGAGAGTGACCTGGCTTGTCGAGCGAGCGGCTGAGCTTAGTAGAGCAACAGCCGCGGATTCTGCACGCCAGCGACTCATGACGAAGGATCAATTGGTCATGGCGAGGTGAAGATAGTTCCCTGTCACGAGATGGTGGAGTGAGTGTTGGCGTTGGTGGGTAACAAATAGGATAGGACCACTGGGCATAGTGGCTCCAGTTAGAGGGTCCCGCGGCATGAGCCGGTATTCATCCGTGCGCGTCGTCAACGTCACCGAACTTATTCTTGGGAGATAGGTAGGTTAACATTAATCAATTACATGTAGATTTATCTATGCATCATGATATGGAACATATTGGTCTATCGGATTCAAAACACGCAAGGCAAGATTAAAAATACTTCACATGAGAGTTAAAACAAGAACTGTTTCTGTGAGGGATCGCCATGGGCCTTTTGCTTGCATTCTTCCCCCTCGCGCATCCTGCTTTGAAGCAACATCATGATGCACGAACTGTGGCCGTTTTGCTTTTGGCCTCTATGTATATAGAAATAGTCAAGACGTGGGCCGCCTCACGGCAAAATGAAGAACCAAACCCCGAACGCCCTTCCATGCTCTGCCATCCCAGCCAAGGACATTTAGAAAGCAGCCATAAAAATACATATTCTTCGTTCACCATACCTCCGCTGTTCATCAACCGTGTCCTACTATCTCAGACCCGGCACTTCAACCGTGGGTATCATGATCTGTTTTTCGATCATATCGCCTTCTTTAACCAATGACATCAGCATCCTGCTGCTCCAGCTTCATCTCCGCCTCCTCCGCCTTGACAAGCTCTTCATTAGCTTGGTCGTCAACAAACTTTCTCTCGCTGACATGTTCGTCCTCCCCGCCGGCAGTCCAGACCTTATCCTTGAACCCTCCTTGCTGGCCTTCCTCGTGCGCAAAGGCGCATTTAGGGTTGAGGCACGGGTTGAACTTGCACTTCGTCCTGACGTGCGTAAACTTGCAATTGGATGTTGTGCAGTCGGCGCCATTGCGGCACAAGGGCATTGCTGGATGCTTGAAAGGACACTGAGGGTTCTGGCAGTTGGGGAAGAACTTGCAGTCCTGTTCGCTCTGGTGTGCAAGACGAGCGGCCGGTGAAGGGTGTCGAGCAACACATTTTCGGTTCTTGCATGCCGCTCCAAAGCTGCAGATGTCATTGGCATCTACCGAGGCTCCAGGGGGTGCGGCGGGGGACTGGTGAGCGAACTTGCAGTCCTTGTTGGTACACCTCAAGTTGTACTTGCACACAGCCTCATCGGGGTTCGGGGGCTCGCGCTTCTCTCCAGCCATGTCCACGTCTTCACCCTCACCCTCACCCTCACCCTCGCCCTCACCGGCAGGCTTGTTACTGCCTTGCCTATCGGTTTGGCCCTGGCCTCTGCGGAAGTTATTCCTGCCGGGAGTCTGCACCCTGTCGAAGAGAGACTTTCCACCTCGGCGCTGCTGCCCGTATCCGGCCTGGGTTCCGGCCTGGGTTCCACCGTTGGACATGAGTTGTTGTGAGAGCTGGTACATCATCTGGTTTTGTTGCTCCAACATAGCAACCAGCTCCATTTGGTTCGGTTGTCCGCCCGGCATCATCCACTGTGCCTGGGGTCCGCCCGCAGCCATACCAGCCAAGCCTGCCTGGATGTTGGTGGCGCGGTTGTTGTTGCGACCCATTCCACCTCGACCAGTCCGAGGTCCGGTCGGCGGAGTGCGGCCGTGGGTATTGATGCGCTCGCCACCGGTTTGGCCTCGGACGCGGTGAAGGGCGGCGTCGCCAGTGCGGTCCATAGCCTTATTGAGCTGGCCAAACATGCGCTTATCTCGTCCTCCGCGCTGATTTCCGTTTCGCATTGAGCGCGGACCGGTGGGTCTAGCAAGGGTCAGCATATGAGCAGTATGCGAGTGACAAGTGAGAGAACATACGCATTCAGTTCTGGTACATCTCCGGCATTCATGTCAGTGTCCATTTCGCCCCCTATTGCGTCTTGTTCAGCCGCGCCAGACATTGAGTCACCGGCGCCATTGAACTGGGAGTTGAGGGCGTCGATCTGTTCAAATAGCCACTGGGAAAAATCGCGAGTGCTGGGGTCGTCGGGTCCAAGATTCAAGAGATCACCCGAGAGTTCGGCAGCGATCTGATCCTGGGTCTTTCCGTTGACAAGCATAAGGATAATATACTCTGCGAGGGCGGAATCATCAGCGCCGCCGGTTCCCCATCCAACCTCGACGAGCTTGGGCTGGATAGCGGCATTGAGAGCCTCCGCCAGGGGCGTGTTGAGGCTGACTTCGACAGTCATCTTAGAGGTATGCGCAGTCGCGAGAGGGTGGTAAAGGGTTGTGGACCTTGGTAGCGGATGGTTTCGCCGCAAGTCGAATCGACGCTGAGGCTTCAGAGACGCGTTTTTGACAACGTTGGACAATTCGCGTCGCGTAAAAAGGAGACGAGTCGCAATGCAGCAGAAAGGGTATAGACGGTTGCGCTAGGTCTCGTGAGGTTGGTGATGTTGTGTCGTCACACCAGACGGCGATGAAGCAAGCTTTTGAGGTGGTTGAGATGGAGTTGGCAAAGCTCTGCCCGGGTGACGAAGAAGTCGTCAAGAATGGGTACCGCTGGTCACGTGATGCGCAAATCGGCCATGTTCCTGCTCGACCTATTTGGTTTGTAATAAAGTTGGCAACGGGCAAAGCCACGGGTTCAACAACGGCGCTTTGTGATTTGGCAAATTAGGGAGCGATGGCTATTAATTGCCAATCTTTGTCGCCCACAAAGAATGTCAAGTCGCTGGTCAATGATTTGTTTTGCTGCTAGAAAACTGCGATGCGCTCCCTTGCCATCACAGACCAGAAGGTTCGGTAACCACTCAAGGAACGGAATGAGAGTGAAGGAATACATGATTAGTCATGCTTCTCTTTCGGCCAGCCACCATACATACAGCTGTCTCTTTCATTCAGCAACGACTTGGGCTCTGGCCACTCTCTTCTTATGTTTGGGGGTCGACGAGGAGGTTGCCGTAAAGCTATCCTATTTATGGTATCACTGAACGATAGGAATGCAGCCCAAAACCAGCGCCTCAGCCTTCCCAGCCCTTCTCGCCCACCCGAAATGGGGTTTCCTTGTGCCACACGGGCACTCTTGTCTTCCCCGCAATCTTATCTTGGGGGGAAAACCGTCCTTGTTTACTGTGGGGCCCCCGGGCAGAGCTGAGAGGACGGTGCGTGTTGGTTCTTTGGATGTTACATTTCTCCTCTTTCGAGTGATCATGTCTGCTGCAACTTGAAGCTTGCAGGCTGCAAGCTTCATTCTTCTCGTTTGCTTTGTTGCAGGCCAAACAAAGAGGTTCGGTGGCTCCAGTCGAATGCATGCAGTGTGAGCTCCATGCCAATCGGGGAGGCTTGAGGGGGCTGGGCCTAGGCGAAAGCCGCCGAGACATTCTGATGTTGGTGGCCAACACCCTCAAAGTCAGATACAACGTATCGCTGCCTTTGTCTCCTGCAGAAGCTGAGAATGAAGCTTTGGTGGTCAGCCTCTCTGAAATTATGTTACCGAGTTGTAAACCGTAACGTGATCTTGATAGCAGTGTCACCTGGAGATTGATGCGGTTGACCAACACCAAGCAAGCGGAAACACCAGCCTCATTGTCGCTGCGAATCATTGCCCAGCAAGTTCAATATTTGTTTCTGGCGCTGACAAGCTGCACGCCGCTCACTCATAACTGGAGACACCAGCCTGGGGCTCACCTCATTTCCATTTCTGCAAGCTCCCGACAACAGGCTTTGCATGGATATTAAACTCCCACATTGTCAGCCCAGCTGTCTCAAATATAGAAGTAGGCTTGCCGTGCGGGCTGTAGGATTCGTCTGGTTCTCTATCTGCCGCAAGCCGCTAAATTGGAAGAGCGTTCGATACGACGTCCTGGTATGTCCCGCCCCTCCCGCAAACCCTTGTTCGCTGATCCTACAGTACCCCATGATCTCTCAGAGACTCAGACCACGCCATCATCCTTCGTCAATTCACTCTTGCTGCAACGAACGAGCAGCGTCAATCAAGCGTTCCTTTTGTTTTGGTGCAGTAACTGATTACAAAAGTGCTTCTCTGAGGCAGCTCGAAGAAGGAATCACAGCCTCTCGGGTGGTCGTGTAACGTAACGTTGCGCCCTTAGGTTGTCCTACATCGTCTCCCTGGATATCGCAACGCGTCACAATCTGCCGCCCATCAACCTCCAAATCAGGCTCTGCGCGATTGCTTCACGTGGTTAGACTCTGCAAGGTTCCGGGGAGAAGGAGCAATTTAATTTGGCTCCTACCAATTCTTCTGGTCTGTTTCAAACGCTCATCGAACAAGAACAAGCCTCTTCCGTGAGGTGCCCAAGCCCGGTACCCGCTCTTCAGCCTTATTTAACAGACCTCCCCGTATCCGTGCTACGACCCGGACTTAAATCTCACCTGCCGGCCCTTGAACTTTTGGTTTCCCGTTCATCTCGACGGTCGCCATCTCAATTCGTGACGTATATTATTCATCTTATCCGTCATACATTCAACACCGGTACGATGTGGTCCAAGGCTCTCTTGGCCCTCGCCCTCACGCCCGTCAATGCCATATGGCCAGTCCCCAAGAAGATCTCTACGGGGGACAATGTGCTGTTCATCGACCAGAGCATTGAGATCACCTACAATGGAGACTTTGTACGCTCGGTTCCTCCAGGTCCTTCTGATGACATTGCGCGACTGGACACTAAGACCATGTTTGACAAACAGATGCCCTACACATACAACTACTCACCTGCCGCCGGCTCCAAGTTTAACAGCAAGCAGATTGTGCAAGCTGGTGTCTCGCGTGCCCTCCAGGCCATTTTCAAGGATAACTTTGTGCCCTGGAAGCTCCGTGAGCGCAATTCTGACTTTGAGCCTGACCTGAACAACAAGAAGTGGGTCAAGTCGATTGAGATCACCCAGACTGAGGAAGACGACAAGAGCACCTTTAAGCCGCTCGCTGGCGAGGTGGATGAGTCCTACTCCATCACACTCTCCGAGAACGGTGAGGCTGCCATCAAGGCCAAGTCATCCACCGGCTGCCTGCACGGCCTCGAGTCTTTCCTCCAGCTCTTCTTCAAGCACAGCTCGGGGACCTCCTGGTACACGCCGCACGCCCCCGTCTCCATCGAGGATGAGCCCGAGTATCCCCATCGCGGCATCCTTCTTGACGTTGCCCGCAACTGGTTTGAGGTTGAGCACATCAAGCGCACCATCGACGCCATGGCCTGGAATAAGCTGAACCGTCTTCACCTCCATATCACTGACTCGCAGTCCTGGCCCCTCGAG
>JAAVUK010000245.1:0-69696 GCA_014899095.1 Fusarium buxicola
GGTAGGGTAGGGTAGGGTAGGTAGGTAGGTAGGTAGGGCAGGGCAGGAGAAACAAGACCCTTGGGCCCTCGAACCTGAACCTGCGTTGATGAGGTGTGGGTTTTGATAGCTGGTCTAGTTAAGTTAATGCGAAGCAATGACAGTGAGAGTGGATCAGCTGTTGCGAAGGGCGGGCGGGTCAAAGGGAGCCAGTGTTAGAGCGAGTGGGATGCGATGTGGACTCATCCTCCCAGCAAAGGGGGCCCAATAAGTTCTTGATGCTGGTTTAAATGAGGGGTGTGTGGTGGGTTGATGCCCCGGGCGTGAGATTTCCTACCAAACGTCCATGTAACTTTGTGCCCTACTATTTAAAGCATTCAGGCACCAAACCTACTCTTCTCATTCAGTCAGCCGGGCTGAAAGTGTCGGTTTCGCAACACCTACTGTACTCTCTTCTGGCTGAAAGGTGAGTTAAGAATGTACACCTGTGGGTTGTAGAGGGTTCTTTCAATACCCATGTACCAAGTACCATCGAGTCAAAAGGGAGCCCGCTCCGACCGCTCCATTCCTGGCCTGAGCTCCTGGCTTCGGGTCATCTTCCCCTGCTCTTGATCGCAGTCACCCGCGGTGGGTTGATGTTTTTCTTTATTGGTGGCGCTGGCCTTCTGCTGTCTCTTTGCGGGGGAATAGAAACAAAGGTAGACCCTCGGCAACAGGCCGACAACAAGCGAGTCAGGGCAGCAGATGGCTGTAAGGATGAGGGCCAGGCGCATCCAACACCTTTGCCTATTGAGCCAAGGGCATCTGGAGCTGACGGAGTTGTGAGTTGGTTGGTGGCCATGCGGCTGGACCGCTAGAGCTGCAGGTTGGATTTGCAGAATGCCCCGTTCATCATGCCGCCTGACTACTAGGTACCTAGCACCTAGCTACCGAGCTTGCAGTGGGCCTCCATGTTCGTCATTGTCATGGCGGACAAGGTACAGTACTTGCCGACCAGGGACAAGGGTAAATTAGCGCCCCTCCCAAGGAGAATGATAACCATCGCCCTGGCCTGGGACGGCCCTCACTTCTCTCTGAATGATCGACAGTTGATTTGCGTTTGGTCGTTGGCAACAGCCTGATTCTCCCATCTGACGTCCTCAACCACGGGGGTTTGTAAAGCTGCCACGCAGACTGCCGGTCTGGGTACGGGACCTTCAGCCCTCTCTGTCTGGCATGGCTGGTGTCGAGATGGCCCCGAGCTATGAGCTATGAGGCCTGACAAGCCCGAGACCCACGCCACCGTCAGGGAAGTCTCCAATTTAGGCCTCATCGGCGGCATTGGAGTTGGGTTGAAGCATATACGTACAGCAGAAGTGGTCGAGGGAAACTGGCTTAACTGGTGATGAGGAGTCTACCTATTCACCTCAACTGCCACCTGCAACACAGCGAGTGTCACGTTGTCCGCCCACGAAATCTGACGTGCTGCACGGCGCCCGGTTCGGAATAGAGAGTCGAGAGGAATCCTGCATTTATATTATGGTTCGGGGTCAATAATATCCTGTACCCTGCATCAAGTATGTCGGGCATGGACATGGGCTCCGTGACCCAAGTCTCAACATCCATGGAGGGACCCGGGGGGAGGATGCTTTGAGGGATCAGAGCCTCCAGCTTAGCGGCATGCGCGTCGATCAACGATCCCGTACGGCCCGCCAACCCAACATGGCCATTTTCATTCCCATTCTCCTTCTCATTTCCGTTTCCATTTCCGTTTCCATTCCCCTCAAAATTATCGAGTCCATGAATCAGTCCGGTCATCTCGTGCCGGGTCCTTGCCTGTTCAGCTGCTCACCGGTGACCTGTATGTCTCATGATTATCCGAGCAGTCCATCGCCATACTATTTCGGTGGGACCGGTCTCGTCGGCAAAGCCACACTCTCCTTCGTGATCATCTCCAGTGCCTGGGAGGGCTGGAATTCAGGGGCGCGGCGCGTTTGGCAGGTGGCGGGTGGCAGGAACAGGAACGGCACAATGCGGGGCTCTCTTCTAGAACTCTTCCATCTGTGTAGTTTCCCCCAATTAAAAAGAGGCAAAGGAAAGCAAACGGAAATGACAATTGTTGAATTGTGCAAATAATTCAGTTGTGAGAGAGGGTGCTTGCAGTCCTCCATCGTAGGTACCTTCCAGTAATTCTCTTATGCAGCTACTCCGTCCTAAACTTAAGTAGGTACCTACCTACCTTGGGTAGAACCTAGGAGATAAGAGTACTCGAGTGATCAACGCCGACACCTATGCTTTTTAAAACAAACATACACTCAACTCATACATACTACGGTACATCACGCTCCAACAAGTCCAGGGCCGACCCAGTGATATCGACGCCATCACCAACGCCCGAGCGTATGGCAATGCATTACTGAACGCGCACGCGGCGCTTTGCAGCACGCACTCGGGACTATTAAGCCTTACGTGCAGACTATTCACAAGCCTCAAGCTCCAAGCAGGGGACCCGCACCTACGGAGAATGCATGGCAGACACAGACCTCAGCCAACCTGCGTCGTTACAAGGAAGAAATCGAGAGGATCGCAATCCTTTTCATTCAGATCATTCAGTCCGTTGGTTGGATATGTATGGCTTCGAGTCGCTCTCTGCTGCTGAATCAACCACCGCTCAGCCTCGCTTGTGCAATATCCCTCACAATACTCGAGCCCCGATCGACGAGATTACAGCAGATACGTACAGTAGTAGGGCGACGTCTCAACCTCGACTCAGCCGTCGTCAGCTTTTTGATAAGGTTTCACTGGCTTTGGCGACGTCGGCTGTCACATTTACAGGACAAGGGCTGTCGTATCTCGCAGCCACTTCCCACTTCCCGTGTACAGTACAGCTTGGCTTCAAGCTCGCGCCCACCTCCACCAAGTCAAGGGTGGACCCCCATGACAAGACCCTCCGGATCAGGCTCTCGTCTAATCCCTCAGCGTCATACCCGTGCAATCCCGCAGCGCTTGTGACCGGTCTGACTCAGGAGGTGCTGAGTCCGCATCCTCTAGCGGAGCCCGGCGCTTGTGAGCAAACCATGGACAAGCTACGACCCGCTGTGCAGCAGTGTCTTGACATCGTTTGAACAAGAAAGGGTTACTCGGCACGGAGAAGGAGGCATTTATTTCCAGCAATCACAGCCCGACCATTAGGGTGGTTGTCCTCGTTGATCTTCAATGCCAAGTCTGGCTGGCGGCCTCTTGTGTTCTATTCAGACTCCACCAGTTCATTGCTGACTTGGGGTTGTCGATGGGCTCGGTGATTAGACGTGATCTACGTCCAGGGCCAGGTTTATACTAAAAACGCCGCCTGTGCCCCGAAACGGGGCTCTGCATAGTAGATGTTCAGCGCCGACCACCTCGCACTGGCTATCTCTCGCAACGACTGCGGTCGCATCTTGGATGCCTCCTTATGCGGAAGGACGGGCCGGTCCATGCGCACTTGCTTTGCCTGATCCCGATGCAAGGGCACGGGAATTTGACCTAGCGCCAAGCTGACAATCGCGCAGTGGTGCTGTCTTGCTGACTGTTGGCGTCTAGGAACCCTATCTATCTATCTATCTAGGTTGCTGGCTCTAGCTACTACTATGCTCACTCTAGGAACCTGGGACGACTTGGTAAGGTATATGTATTCGAGACTACGTCTGCAGGCATCCTCGAGGGCATATCTTGATCGAAAATGGTTCGTTACAACCATCAACCGCAATGTCTAATCTAGTCTCGCTGTACAACGGTATGGCGGGCCGTGCTCGTCCGAGATGCCATACGGGTTTGACATCTTCGCCTCGAACAGTCTATCAAACGCACCACACTCTTACCAAACGTGGCACGTGCCGTTTCGGAGGTATCCTCATCATCTCCTCATGCTCCCAATGAGCTCCCGCTGTGCCTCGCGATCTCGTGCGCCCTCGCTCAAGCTGCCAATGCTCCTCAAATCACCTACCACATCCTTGGCCTTGCCGAAGTAGACCTCTTGCAGAAGATTCCGCATCTTGAGTTCCATATCCTCCACCAGTCGTCCCACGTTGGCGATATGGCTGTCGTCGTTCTCGACAGGCAGGTCCTGCTCCACCTGGCGTGTCATGTTGCCGCTCAGGTCCATATCACCGAGATTTCCACCCGCGGTCGACAGCGTGAGAATCACGGTCGATGTGAGCTTGTAGTGTGTGCTTCGACCTCGTTCGATGGCCTCGAAAACGTGGATTGAATCCCAGACACCCTCGGTGCTGCCGCCCTGCGGAGAAGCTACAGGCGAACATCCAGTCAGCTTTCTGTGCTCCAACGTCAAAGTATATAGTCGTGGGCGAGGACAGGTTTAAAGGAGGGTATCGCTGGAGAATCTCACCCTTCTTTAGCAGCACAACGCCTGCGAATCCATCGTCGAGGTTCCAGAAGTAAACGCTGCTCACGCCACCCTCGTAGTACAACTCGCGATAGACATCGAACGCTTCATTCGCCTTGATCTCCATCTTACGAACACGTTCGCTGGGAATCGCGCCCTCCCCAGCACCCTCACTGCCCCCAGCGCCCACGCCTCCTGCGCCACTCTCATCTAGAGGCGGTTCGAACTGGTTCGACCACGGAGAGCGGTAACTGTCGCCATCGCGGTTGTAGTCGCACAGGAGGTAGTCTCGGCCGGTCTGCTTGCAACGGCGCACGGTCAGAGGCTGGTCGACGGAAGAGAGAAGATCCTCGGTCAGGTCTGGGGCGAGCGAGATGATAGCGTTGAGGTGGTCGGTGGTCTGCTTGGGGTTGAGACGACGGAGGAGGTCGCTGGGATGGTCAGCTGGGGGAAGCGTCATTGCGTGGGGGCAGGAGGGGCTCACAGAGCCGAGTCGAACGGGTCAACAGCCATGATTGTGACGGAGCCTGGGCCTTCGGGGATTGAGAGTCTGGGAGGATGAGAAAAGGGCGTCCTGCGGGATGGGTTCGTTGATTTGGACGGTAGGTCGAGGCGAAGCTCTCCAACGTTACGGAGTAGCGGGGTTGGTTGGCCGAGCTCACCCACCGTCACCTCGGGTGGAGTACGTACCTCCACGTCTGGGCTCCCAGCCCGGGCACCTACCTTACCTTACTAGTACCTCAAGGTAACTTGGCTAAGAGGGCCTACGGTACTAATGTTAGTTATCATGTAGAATATCAACAACGTTTGGTCTGATGGGTCGAGATGCACGGGTCTTTCTAATAGGCTCGAGAAGTCAAAGGCATTACCGAGTTAAAACAGGTGCAGGTCTCACTACGGAACGAAAACGTCATAGTTGCTACCTGTGATCAAACTATGTGCTCCATACAACTGATTGTAATTCATGTTGAAAAATGTCAAGAAAAGACAAAGAAAAATACATTAATATCAGGGAAAGATACGTTCTTGCAGAAATAAACCCTTAATAATAACGAGACAAAACTACTGACCAAATAACACAGGTAGGACAGCTAGTAATGTGCTCAACCCTGACTACCCATTCTCCTCCTCCTATATAAATGAGCTCTCCAACGAAAGACTCCCACTCAACGTGCTTTTGCACCCCCTGTGCCGGATCCTGTATAATAAGAGAGCAGACCAAAACATATACCTCCATCCTCCTCTCGCAAGTTCCACGGCTGAACCATATTCCAAAAATCGCGGTACAGCCTGTTTCGCCTCCAACGCCGCGCCCGGAATATCCATCAGTGGGCGAATCGCCAAGAAATTGACCTCGGAATTTTGACAAAAGAAATCGAAGATGTCGGCCGTTCAAAAAGCCCGTCGATCAGGTGGTTCGGCTTGTTCTTGTTCGTCCGTTATCTGGATAAGATCGGCATGCCGACTCTTCCGAACAAGCCTAGTCGACCTACTCGAGGTTGCAGCGTTTCCCTAGAGGCCAATAAGCCCTAGCAGGGGAAGTTCTTCAATGTAATCCTATGGCCTTCGGCGGCGTGCTCAGTCGATGACAACACCGCACATCAGGCAGTAGGCCTTCTCAGTCCAAGTCTTCTCACCGCCTGTGACATCCTCGCGTAGATCGCGGATTTCCCAGACCGTAGGGCCCTCGTTCATCTTGAGAGCTGCTTCGAAGAGTCCTTGGTACGGCTTGTAGTCCAGGTTCTTCTTCTTTCGACCTTTCTTGGCGGATCCCTTGGCCGATGTGTTGATAGTTCTCGAAGGCGTTGGTCCCGGGGTTGGGGTCTCGGTCTTTCGAGGGGTTTCCCGTGTGACCTTTTTCACGTGTACGTTGTCCTGAGTCTCCCCGGAGCGGACATCAATCGTTGGCTGAGTCTCCTTCTCTTCAGCGTCTGTGGGGGACAGAGGGCGCGTCGCCTCCTCAGACTTTTCTTCCTTAACAATCGTCCCTTCGGTTCGATGCGGCTTGTCGGCGCCCAGTCGCTCATATACTTGCATAAGAACGTCGTGGCTCAAGCATTCGCGATGCATCCACTTCCCGCATTCCGAGCTCGTGCATCCTATCAGCGTCTTATCGGGGTTCGCAGGAGTTTGGCATTTGCACATAAGATCGACCGACTAGTACATGTTAGGCTTGTGCGAGTTTGAGATAAATATCGCGCAACTTACCGAGAGCTGCGAGTTGCGGCAGTCGTATGCTTGGCGCCAATACAGCGCGTCCTGGATCTCCTCGTCATCCGACTCGATCCATTGGTTGACTGTGGCTGGCTGTGTAACGCTGACAACGTTGATTACATCCACTGATAGTGAGTTGTCAGTTGCGCCATCTTCTTGATAACGATTCTGGGACATACTATGATTTGAGGCGATCAGCTCGTTCGCGCCATGATACGTCTGGCGGCCCTGAACAGCTTTCTTGCCATCCAGGGTTCCAGGAGGCAGCTCGTCGGGCCAGTACATCCAGTAAACGCGCGCGTAAACATGGTGCTCGTCGGAGGCTCGGATCTCGAGGATGCGCGCCACCCAGTCGTCGTCCGACTTTTTGAGAACGACGTTGCCTCTCCCATCACCGTTGACTGTTTGTCGCTCGATGGTTGCCTCGTTGGCGACGAAAACAAAACCTTCGCTGTAATATTTGATGCCATTTACTGCCAAGAGTCGTTGGTCAGCCCCCTCATTTCTCTGAGGACAGATTCCATCGGATACTTACGGACGAAGCTGTTGTAGCGCGTCATATCTTGCCATCGCTTTCCAGGCTCCACTGTGTAGTAAAGATCCATGGTATCGTGGGTTTTGAAGGTGCCCGTGGGTGAGAAGGGGGAGATCTGGATTTGAACTCGCTTGTCGTCATCCTGACCATCGCGCTTCCGCTTCTTGTTCTTATGTCGTTCCTGTTCCGCGCGCGTTGGACTGTTCGCGTAAGAGATGGTGAAAGGACACTCTGCGCGATTCTCCTCCGCGATGGAGCGCGATCGCTTTCGTTGATTGCTCATTGCGGCGGCTTGATGCGGTTGGGTATGACCGCGTCGGGAGTGGAGAGAGGGAGGGGTTTCCAGGACAAACGACGAGTCGAGTCGAGTCGCGGTTGAGAGCGAAGGGGGGGGGGAAAGCACAGTAACAAAAAACGTCAGAGCTGAAGTGTAGTGCAGGTGAAAGAAAACGGAATTTCGCGTTTGACCCGAGCCGAGCCCAAGCTGTCTGTGAGCGACAAGCCGCGGCTTGCGATGTCCTGTACGCAAGAGTTTCGATTTATCGGGGAGTAACGTCGCAATCTGCGGGAGAACTGAGCCAAAGGCACAAAAATTAAGTATCACGTGATATGTCTATGGCTGGGGCCACCTATCGAGCGCGTCCCGAGTTCTGTCGTGGCCGAGTACAGTAGGTACTTGCGTAACTAGGTAGGTACAGTGTGTTGTGGTTAAGATCCGAGTGGACGCGAGCAAATGAGATGCAATATGCCTATAACTGCAAAGTTTTCAGAATGGTTTACTTAAATGGCCTAAAACACAACAGCGTTGCATCTATTTCGGAGCCGGAAGCGCGATCCGAACAAGGTAGTCCCAGAAGGACAACGACATCCCCACTAACCAAGGTAGCTTACCTATATCCCAGCAACAAGGAGACATCGGCAGGCGCCCTAGTTGCAGAGTGTAAGCTAAGATATACGATGTATGTACCTCTACTCTCTATTCCTCATGCGGCCCGTATGGAAAACAACTGTTAGACTCGGCGGATTGATCCGAATTCTATCCAAGTAGCAGATTGTGGCATAGGTCAGTTTTGTAGAGTCAACCATGGTTCTTTCTGTCACTTAAGTCTTGCGTCAGCTATCTACTGACAATTGCATTTGTTTTGGAGGAGCAACAACAACCACAACAAAACATTCATATATGAATCCCTTTAAACTCCCAGCCCAAGCTGTCTAAGACTTACAACCTTAGCTAAAAAGTACAACAGCAACCCAGGTACACAAACGCCACCGCTATGCCATGATAAAGTTAGTTCCCTGCCTGCCCATTAACAACTCCCTCTTCCTGTTCCCTTTCGTACTCTGCCAACATTCCCCGGTTCTCTGGTTCAGGGTCGTTTTCCCCCTCTTCTTGACTTGGGAATCCTTCGATCGCCTCGGCCAGCTTGGCACCCTCCCGCTTGCCTCGTTCGACGTTGATGAACCAGATCATCGGCGCCGGTAGACCGACCAACGCTGCAAGAAACCAGAAAGCAGGGCGAATTGTGCCAGTCTTGTCAATGATGGCACCGACAATGGCCGGTCCAAACACGCTGGAGCCCTTGTCTGTGATGGCGTACAAGGCATAGAATGCAGCCTCGGATCCTGGCGGAATGAGCTCGCCATACAGGGAACGACAGTAGCCGCTAAGGCCTCCGAGCACGAATCCATACACAGCTGCCAAAGGATACATTTCCCAGGGCTGTTGAAGGCCAAATACTCCCCACTCTTTCACAAAGGGGAGATATCCCAATAGTCCATAAATGGGAATTAGCTCAAATAAGGCGATGCAGACGAGGATGGTCTGGTGAGCCTGAAGGTTGAAGAGTCGCGATATCCACGACCATCCGAAAGCGCCGAGTACCCCTGCCAGTGTTGAAATGACATTTATCATCCCGAGCGCCCACGGCCGCATGTGGAGTTGAGTCTTGGCGAATAGAATTGCGGTAGATGACGTGGTCGCGATGGCATCAGACAGAAGAAACCACCCAGCAAGAAATAGGACGATGTCCGAGAGACGCCTTGCCAACTGTATCGTGGTGAAGAGGCTTTTCCAGGCGTATATGATGTATGCGAGTCCCGCCTTGATCCCCCTTCGTCCGTCATCTGCTAAGGGCGGGCCTGGTCGGGGCCGCAACCACATAGCCGCAGGGACAGTAAAAATAGTCCACCAGAGTCCGACCATGAACAGAACGACTCTCTGGCCCCAAGTGGAGTTGTGCAATGCGAGGAGAACGCCAATAGCAACGCACTGCACGAACAGAGCTGCGATATATCCGGTGCCAATTCCAATGGCTGAAATGCGCGTTGACAGCTGGAGCTCTTTGGATGTGATCTCTGCGTGACTTGCAGTCGGCTTCAGCCGGTCGCCGTCCTCAGGAAGTAAAGGCGATGTTGTTGTGACCATTGACGCCTCCAGTTCGCCCACAGCTTCCTCCAGAGGGCGAGACTCAAACACAGAATGGCCAAGGTCAGGCGTGCTGGCAACGTTGGCCTCAATGACCTCGGGATGATATCGTACCAAAAGTGGAAGGAAGGAGTTCAGCAATACAAAGGAAGCGCCGAATGAGGTATTGGAAATAATGGTCAAGACGGCGCCCAGGATATAATTATCCTTAGTGATGAAGATGTAGCACATCACTGCGAAGCTTCCGATCCAGGCGAAAGTGAGGAGCAGCTTCTTCCGGTAGTTTCCATGGTCCGCAGCGCAGCTGATACTGATGACAAGCAGCGCTTGGATCAGAACGCTCACCGAAAAGGTATACATGGCGAAGCTCGCGGTGTTGATCTCCATTCCCAGTACCCAGACGATGCACTGGCCATCATCCTTCTCCTTGCTATAGCTCGAGCCGCATGGTGTTTTTCGGTCAGAGAGCAGTACTCCATTCTCTCTGGCGAGAGTCTCGAGGAGGATGGGGATGAAAGAGCCTAGATGAGCAAGTTAGCAGTGGGTCCCGTCGATCCGACTAAATGTTGTTAATCTGCCATTGAAAAGCTCCAGAATGACCTACCAATGCCGCAAATCACATACGTCTCGGCTGCAAACGCGTATGCGTACCAACCAAGAAGCTCCTTTCGACTCGTTGGACGTGCATCATGGCCAGAGTGGCGTGGCACCACCCGCCGTCGTACGTCGGCCTCGCTGCTGCGAGAGCTCATATTGCCGTCGCTCGAGGATCGCTCGTCGTCGGCCTCAAATGCAGAAGTTGCGTAGGATCTGAATGAACGTTTGGAAATGACCGAGAGACCCGACCACGGTCTATGGTCTTCAAGGCGCGGACGTTGAGGCTGGAGGTTCGGCGCCATGGCTACCTGCAGCACGCCTCTCCCGTGATCGCACCCAGTGCACGTGATTTTCGTCACACGGCTCAAACAGGTGACCTAGGCGGGTGGCTTCTGCCTGAGGAGTCAGTCGCCTTACTGTGTTGTGTGTATATTTCCACAAGATGATCCACGACCATCCAGAACCGGAAACGACCGCCGCTTGCTCTTGATCAGTCATAAGGTACGCCATGTACTTTGTCAGAAAAGAGAAGATATATGCTTCCGGAAATTGCTGTCGTGAGGAAACCAAGTCGCCGGTAAGAGGAAGAGAGGAACAGGGCCGGCAAAGGAACAGCCCAGGAGAACAACGAGAAAGGACCCTTGATTGTCGGTGAAAACGCGCATCGTCGTACTCTTAAGCATAGCGGCCACTTTGGGGCCGGGGACCAACACCCGTCACCTCTCAACTCTCCAGTCTGCGTCATGAGGCAACACTGGGAGCCAACAAGGGATCCATTCATTCTGAAAGAGGGTTAACGAGACTCTGCTCGCGAGAATCACGACGGGCTTGTCGTCGCGCCTATTCGCTACTTTTGGGTCTCGGCTTCGGGCTAGTTGCAAGTCGAACGAGGGTAGCATAGTCAAGGCTACCTTTGGGCGATCTTGGGCTGCTGTTATCAGGGTCTTTGGCAGCCTTTTGGGCACTGACAGGGTGCTTGCAGTCTCTCTTAGTTCAGAGTTCCATTTGTTCGGGGCGAAACTAGCTTAGCCTCTGGCTTAGAGAGACAAAAAGAGCCACAAGAGACAACCAATCTGGGGAATATCGACAATCTCGTTTCAGCACGTTCATGCCTGGCTATGGCCACGCTAGAGATCCCGAGCAGTCCCTTCTGCGGGATGAACTTGATTTCCCAGAGCAACTGTCGGCTCATTTATGAATCAACACGACCAGGACGCCAGCAGATGAGGGGAAGTGGAGACTGGGGTCTGGGTGACTGGGAGCGATGACCCTAGGCGGGTTGTCCAACGTCATTACAGGCGATCCCCAACCCGCTCCGAGTTCCTAGTGTTCTTATTTCAGCTTGCTTGATGGCCTTCTGAGTGGATTTATCTCACATAAACGAAGATCTTAAGGTTTGCAGGTGTTAGATACTTATGTATCCGTATCCCATATCAGACCCAAGGAGTCACGCTGACAGTAAGAGCTGCGGGGACACACAGACGGCGCTCGGCACTTGATATCACCAGGCACGCATGCATGTAATGTCAGGCCAAATTCTATGGTTCAAAAAGCAATGGATCTAGTCGAAAGGGTATCGATGTGATATCAGGGGTATTTCCACAAGTCTAGCATAAACGACAGGCCTGCATAACACTGCCACGGGGCTTCGCCTGTCTCTGTACTCATTGTCGCTGTCGCAACCCGGGTCAAATCCGAATGAAGACGTTACTTCTTAAAGGTTCCAAAGATCTTGGCCTTGAGCTTGTCGGCTAGGCCAACTGGAGCCACAGTGGCGGGCTTCTCATCCACAAGCTTCTCTTCCGACTTGCTCACTGCAGCAGCCGGGTGGGCATTGCCAGCGCCGCCGCGGCCGGTATGATAGTCTCGACCGTCTTGGCTCAGCCGGACAGCAGCCTCTGGGATGATGTCCTTATCCCTGCGCTCGCTGGCCTTGGCGCCCACGTCGGAGATGTTACCAGCGCCTATCATTAAAGTCTGGTCAGCTGGGTACTTCCAATGTCTCTGCGGAAAGACGGCGATTGAAGTAGCTGTACAGAGTACGGCGCAGGCAATGGAAGCAAGTGACGAATGCGGCGAGGGTAGTTACGGGTTGAAATCACAGGCAAAGTTGCGAATACATACCTCCTCGACCAGAACTGTATGCGCCATCACCATGGCTGCCCACTACTCCAGCACGAACGACCTCGCCGTCGACATACTGCGTGTCGTCCGCTTGGAAGTTGCCCGCGCCGCCGCGGCCGTGAGAGACTTCAGCCGTCATGGGTGCTGATAAGAAGAAGAAAGTCGTATATTGCGCGGTTGGTGTCTGAAACCGATTGAGTCTGCGGCTTGACGTTCGCGAGTGAGATCGTTGACAGTCGGCCGTCAGGCGGCAGCGCGAGTTACGGGCTTGTCAACAACTTATAGCAGAAGCCGGGGCAAGGGCAGCACAGGCATCTGGTTAAGCTTGTTTGCATCCATGCCTGAGGTCTGGCACGTCTTGATAAGGACAAGCAGGCATTGGATCATGGCAACATGAGCAGCCAACCGTGTTATCTATCAGCTGCAGGGCAGGGCAGGGCAGGGCAGCCATATCGCTATCTCTTATCAGTTGCACAAGCTCCCGGGCTGCCACCAAAGAGGCTAAATTCCGCTGGAGTCGTTGATGGAGGTTATGGTAGCCAGTGAGAGGCCGCTCTGAGTTCTGGCGTTACGTATCCGAATTTGGTGAGTTTAAGTGGAGAGAGCGTTTTCGCATCTCCACGGCCACATGTCTTCGTTCCAGCTTATCAGGAACCGTGCTCGGGCATAAACGGCGGGGAAAACTGGGATTCGTCCTCCCAAGCGTCCGGGGCATGGGGGCGAGCGGCACAAAAATCATGGAGATGGACCACTCATCAATGCTTGGCCTATGCCGTCTTCGAGCCTGTCGACAGCCGACGCGTTCTATGTACCGGAGAGATGGGTTTTTATCTGTAGGTTCTTTAGGAGAAAACCTGATTGTGATATAAGTTATAACTAAGATCAAAAAGACATCATGCAGTCCTTGCAATACCAATAACAAAAGTGTAAGAAGGTGGGGAAGGTGCCGACCTTAGTCTAATAGACCAAAAGATCAACCAACCAGTATTGACACAAACGTGTCAATGCTGCCTTCCACATCAGTATATAAGGAGCCTCGGACCAGCCTCGGCCAGCCATAGTAGGTCTTACAGGGCACAGGTCCCTAATTCCCTTACAAAAAGGAGGTATACACTTATTATTACTTACAGCAATTAGATGTTGTAAATATAGAGATATTGCCCATATTATAAACTATAGCTTGATAAGTTATAAGTACTACTGTTTAACTAGGCCTATCCTTGTTTACTTATCTATTTTATAATAAATACTTCCGCGATTTGTTTCGACATTCGTGCCTGAGTGGTTTAGATGGCCGATGTCATTTTGTCGGTAAGCTAGCGTGGCACGCGGATGACTTATTCTTCTTCCTGACCGAGGCTCTCGCCACTTGTCACGCTTTTTATCCTTCCTAATAGAGACTAGTTTATCCTAAGTTCTAGCGAGGGTCCGACGAGGCTTTTCCGAGGCATCTCGTGCCTCGTCACGGGACTTGTGCACAGGATCCAATTCAACACATTTGGGGTGCGGCAGCTCCTCCCAAACCGGCGATAAGTGGGCAGTTCCAGGTTCCGGCCTTCTACCCCATCGTGTCATTGGGAGGCAATCATACAGTCCATGAAACAAGTCAGACAAGACCGCGAAGCTTCGGTGTGACTGCTGGAGCACCAGCCAGGGGTTATACAAGAAGCTCGGATAAATAGTAGTATTTGCCGCTATATAGACATGACGTTGGGTTGAAACAAGAGGAACTGACTTGAATTATCAGTCTCTCAGAGCAAAAGCAGCTCAATCTTTTCTTCTTATTTGCACTGGCTACTAGATTGCTCGACCTTAGTGGAGGTAGCGAGGAATGATAATAACAGTGGTACTTTTAAGCTAGCACAGAATATGGATGCCTCTGAAGTCCTTATCTGCCAAATCTAGACATTCAACTCAGCCGTCTGGGCCTTGTCGAGATAGGCACTGTACTTGGCCAGCTGCTTATCAGCCTCCGCGCACATGCGCTCGGTGATGACGGCTGAGCGGCCGACATACAGAGCCGGGTCGAGCACTGAGTCAAGTTCTGCGTGGATAGGAGCAAAGTACTCGGTGTTGCGGATACGCTCGATCAGGTCGTTGGGCTTGCCCTCATTCTTGACCACAGCAGCAGCCTGGTGAGACAGCACACGGATTTGCTCATGAGCCTCTTGTCGGCTTCCTCCCTTACTAACAAGCTTCATGATGATGTTTTCGGTAGCCATGAACGGAATTTCAGCCATCAGGTGGCTCCGAATGACTTGAGGGTACACAACGAGACCGTTGGTGACATTGTCGAGTGAAAGACAAATGGCGTCTGCTAGCAAGAATTCCTCTGGGATATCGATGCGACGAATAGCGCTGTCGTCCAATGTGCGCTCGAACCATTGCCCGGAGAATGTGCTGGCAGCGTTTGCGTTTTTGTGCTGCAGTTCACGAGCCAGGGCCGTTATACGTTCGCTTCTCATTGGGTTGCGCTTGTATGCCATCGCGCTGCTTCCGATCTGGTCCTTCTCAAATGGCTCCTCAACCTCTTTCATGTGCGCCAGGTGTCGAAGATCGATAGCGATACGCTGGGCAGAGGCTCCAAAGGCCGAGAGGACATTGGCGACGCGCAAATCAACCTTTCGGGTGTAAGTCTGGGTGGACACAGGGTAAATGCCCTTGAAGCCAGCCTTCTCGCACAGCTTCTTGTTCAGCTCGTCAATCTTGTCACCGTCACCGTGGAAGATCTCCATGAACGACGCCTGTGTGCCGGTAGTGCCCACGGCACCACGAAGTCGGAGTTGGTCTCGCACGTGCTCAAGGTCCTCTAGATCCATAACAAGCTCCTGGATCCATTGAGCGACGCGCTTGCCCACAGTGATGGGTTGAGCAGCCTGGAAGTGGGTGAATCCCAGAGTAGGAAGATCCTTGTACTTCAGCGCCAGGCCTTGGAGGTTTCGGATAACCTTGGCCAACTTGGGAAGCACAAGATCGAGACCATCTCGAATGAAGATGAGATCGGCGTTATCAGTGACGAAGCAGCTGGTAGCACCGTAGTGGATGACACCAGCGGCAGCAGGAGCATCTTGGCCAAAGGCATGGACGTGAGCCATGACATCGTGACGTCGGCGCTTCTCCTCCACCCGGGCAACCTCGAAGGCCTCGTCGGACATGCGTAGATTAGCTCTCATCTGCTCAATGGCCTCATCGGTGATCTCCTTGATGCCGAGCTCCTGCTCGGCCTCGGCGAGCCAGGTCCAAAGTTGTCGCCAAGTAGACGCTCGGGTTCTCGACGAGAACAGGGTGAGCATCTCCTTGGATGCATAGCGAGAGCCCAGAGGGGTCTGGTAGGCGTCGTAGCTGGACATTTCTGCTATTGTCTTCCGATGATAACTAGAATGATTAAAAAAAACTGACAATCGAGGTGTCCGGGACTGATATATGGAAGAGTTGAATGGCACGACACCCGGATGTATGGAGCAAATTTGAGATGGCTTCCGAATGTACCCGCTCCACTGTCTGGTGAGTAACAGCTGCAGTGCAGCACGTGGTCGGGGAAAAAAGGGTACACATTCAATAATCAGGCTTTCGAAAGAGTGATACGATGTACTTACAGAGAGAGCTGTTCTACCTTATGCACCTAGGCACGCAAATAAATGATCTGATTTGCCTGAATTGGGCGAAGTGATTCAGATACAAAGGAGCCGCCTCTTCCTTTTCGCAGTCACTTTCAGATCAGATTCTCAATGTTTTGAGGGGCAGTTGGCCGATGGCCAAGGGGCCGAGAGCATTATAAATGACCACGGTGGAAACTTTTTAACCTTTTTACTCATGGTCCTGCGATTAGATGCATGGTTTACTTCGTAGTACGGCTCGCAACCTTGTGATGCAAGTAACCAAAGTTTCTTAAAACACAGCTTTTTCTCTAGTCTTGGGCTAATTTTCATCTGGGTGTTCTTGGTACGAATGTATCACTCTATCTTTTCTTCTTATTTGCACTGGCTACTGGATTGCTCGACCTTGGGGTTAGGGTTAGGGTCAGGCTTGATCGTATTGGATGTGATATTATACACCCAGTAGGGGTATACACCCAGTAGGGGGGAGCATGAGGATGACCCTGATACGGAGTTTAGGTGACTGTTGATAGGGCGTTGATCAGAACCTGGTGAGGTATGAATTTAGCAAGCTGAGGAGGCAGAAGTCATAGTAGTCTATGTAGTAGGATATCCTAAACACAACCAAAATGCCAACTCAAGTCAATAACCATCTTCGGCCAAGGCCTTTTATCATGCAATGCCGCGTATCGCATTAACCTTTTCCAACAACAACCTCGCAGCTGCATCGCTGATACGCATGCACAGCTTCTCATGCCTCAACCAACCTTGTTCAGATTGAACACCATTGCCTTTTGAATACGATGGATTGAATCTTCTGCAAGCATTTCATTTATCGTCTTCTCCACTTTCCACTTTTCTTCCACATAATTTTCACGCAGACCTCATGAAATGCCAGGCGCTCTTACGTTCAATTCCAGTCAGCCATTATTCCCAAGTTTGAGTCCAGGGAAGATGAAATTTTACAATAAAGAACGGATAAGTGAACGGCGTTGAATATATGTGTATGTACAGAGTAGTGGCGATACCGTAAACTCCTAACAAATTAGCACAGCAGTATCTCCTCAACTGTCGAGGGCCTCCAAGCCGTACCCGCCCCACCTAGGTCACGTGAGACTCCACGTACCTTAGAGAAACCTCGAGGTTCTGCTTAAGGCCCTCGACAGCTAAGGAGATAGAAACGACTTATGGTGTTACGTGACGGAATAGCTACTTTCGTCGCAATCCACGCTGTAGAGGTGGCAACCACCTGTAAGGTTGGTACCTCTAAGAGCCTAGCTACTGCTGTGTTCCTCTAACCAAGGCCACAGCTAGACCTTTTGGTACAATGGGCTAAGAGTTGTACCTACCATTTTGCACTGAGCGATACATAACATATGGGGATACGTATTAGATATAGATCTTATGTATCCACGCGGGTGAATATAACTTTAGCCTAAAGAATTATAAAGATTAGGTAAATATTTATTAAATACCTAACCTAAGCCTTGTTTAGTTCTCATTATTTTTAAGAATATTTTAAGGCCAATATTATCTTATTATCAGAAGAGAAGAAGCTGGTGTTAATCACTGTGGGCCAAGTCTTTTTTCACCCGCGTGGTATCTTCTAAATTTATTAGCCAGAGCAGGGATTCTTTAACTCCACCTTCCTGTGCCAAATAGTTAAGTGTATGCGGTACGTATACGTATTTATTTTCGTCCGTGCCGCTGGTCGATCGTCGCCAAGGTCCACATGTGAAGCGACTCGGCCTCACTTGAGTCCCCATGTGCCCCAGTTGTTTGTTGGTTCCAGAACCAAAAACAGAACCAACAGCAGCAGTTCTGAAACAATGAGAGATAATGATTTTCTCCAGAATGCGGTGACCCGCATCATACGATACCAAAGCCAAGGAGCCCGTGGGCCTTCTACAGGCGGCAAGAAAGGCAGTGCAGATGTCAGATTAATCCAGGGGGCCCGACCACATGGCAAGTCAGCCTGTCCACCAAAGTTTTGCAAATCAAATTGCAGTATCTATATGTTTCTTGGTCGCTCATCACCCGTTTCGCACTTTTCTCTGAGGGCGACACGACACTTCCTTGTCTTACAATTCCCCTGTGGTATGTCAATATGTGGCAGTTATTATGGATTTATCTCGGTATAGTCCGTGTCATGGCATTCCAGGCACACCAAGAAACCCTGCAGCTTAATCAAGGCCTACACAATTTCTCGAATCACGATGTCTTGAACTACACGAACATTGCTCCTGGCCGACCGGTCAAACCTGGGACGAAGTTGCGTATTCTCTGCGCCGGCGACTCGATCACGCAAGGGTGGATGAGTGAGCAGAATGGTGGAGATGGCGACGGCTATCGGCGTCGACTCAAGGAAGACTTGTCCAGTAAGCTCATCCTTGGTTGTGAAAATAAATACCTACGAAATTATTCGGCTGACATGGAGGCTAGAGGATCAAGTCGTCTTTGCAGGCACGAGCGTCTTCGGTTCAATGACTGACGGTTACTTTGTAAGTGGGCTTAACTTGTGGACAATACCCGATCGAAATACCAAGCTCACCCACTCCTATAGGCAGCCTGGCCTGGAAAAACAGTTCAGTTCATAACTGATAATGTCGGCCCTTCCCTGGAACAGCGACCGAACATCATTCTTCTCCACGCCGGGACAAATGACATGGACGACAGAGCTGGGCTCTCACAAGAGGGAAACGACCCAGCCGGAGTTGCAGATCGCCTGGGCCAGCTGATTGACAAGATGATCAAATCATGTCCCGATGCGGTCATCCTAGTTGCAGTAATAATTGGCACATGCGAGTCCATGAAAGCCTCCAGGACTCCCAAGTTCCAATCCCTGATTCCTGGGGCTGTACGAAAGCGACGGCGGGCTGGCCACCATGTGCTCGCTGTGGACTTTACCGCGTTTCCTCTGGAGGATCTCCGGGACTGTGTTCACCCGACTAATGAGGGCTATCGCAAACTTGGCGACTACTGGTATGATTTCATGACGCAAATACCAGGCGATTGGATCAAGGAGCCTGTTGGGAAGGATCCGAAGCGGCCAAAACATGATGATGGCAAACATGATGAGGGCAACATAGCTGATAGGACAGTCAAAACGAGCATGACTTGCGTCTTGTATATTGGTCTTCTGTGGACACTCTGCTGGCATGTCACTGGTGTCAGGAACCTGTTTACTTGACTTGGTAGAATTTACTGTACATTGGAAATAATTATACATGAAAATACATTAGACTCAGCAAATGCATGGCATGACGGAGCAGCTTCAGTGGATGAACTGCATGAATGCAACAACCACTTTTATCAAGAGGTGATGCCGCTTGCTATGCGTCAAGTTAGAACCAAGATGGAATCCGATTTAGTCCCATTAACTAATTCCGTGCCTAATGAAGTTGTAAATCGAACAATACAATACAACCACTGTTTATTTAGTAGCTCGGGACAGAGGTACAGGAGGGTATAAGAAACCCCCCGGGCTTCTCAACAACAACAGGTATATATCACTTTAAAATAATATAGAAGGTACTCTTCTCTGACTAACTCTAACTAACTTCCATGCTATCTAAGTTTTTATTATTTTAATTGCTCTAATGCTGAGAAAACTGCGTGGTTACGGGTTTCAAGTGTGGCTTGCATGATATGTATACGCCAGACAAACAAACAGGTGTTCAATTGTACTGTCGCGCTTTACAAGAGCATTTGGTGAAACGTCATTGTCTCCAGCATGTTTTTCACCGCCTGCCCTAAGAACAGTCACCTAAACTCCGTATCAGGGTCATCCTCATGCTCCCCCCTACTGGGTGTATAATATCACATACGATCAAGCCCTTCCAGGCCGACCAACCTGCAAGATCTCGCCCGTCAACGTCTCGTCGCCGCGCAGAACTGGCCATGAAGTCTCATCAGACTTGGCAAGAACCAGTTCCAGCTTTGTGCCGAGCACCTTGTAGGAGGACTTCTCCGGGTCGATCGACGCGAAGAGAGGCACCTCTGCCGTGTAGCGCTTGGGGGGCGAGTCGGTCGTCGTGAGGTCCAGATTGAGCTGCTTTTCCTGCACCTCGATCTTGGCCGCGTCCTTATTGATCTTCTTGAGGAAGAAGGAAGCAATAACATTAACCGGAGTCTGGTAGAAGTCGTGTCTGTACACACGCAGTGAGTACGACAATCGGCAAACGGTCAAGAGTGCCCCACTTACCTGATAGTGGATAGAACCTCTTCACTAGCACTGTCACCATTCTTTCCGCTACCCACGAACAAGTGCTTGTTCTTGGTCTTGCAGCCTTCAATCCTCATAAACTGATCAAACTCTAGAACTCTCCGCTTGCAGCACGAATAACCCTTGCTTCCCTCATGGAAGATGGGCACTCCGGGATGATGCGCGCACTCTTCCCCATCCCTGGAGCTACCCTTCTTGTAGGTCGCACCGCATGCCCTCCTCTTGCAACCAGCCCCGTCGGGAATCTCAAGACTGGAATCGTCGTCTTCTGACTCAGGCGGCGGAGGAGGCGGGGTCGGGGCATGCTGAGCAGGCTGAACCGGTGCGCGAGAGGGAGTGGCGGCATTGAGGGCATCGATCTTCTGGGCGAGGGCAGCGTCGTCCTGCTGGGGCTTCTCCTCGAGTTGGGGAGGCTTGTCGGTCGTCGAGTGGGTGCCTGTCGTGCAAGGGGGGATGGTCATGAACTCATCAAAGGTTAAGACACGAGGCTTGCAGCACTTCCATCCTTTGCATGATGAATTGAATTAGCGTCCGCAATGGCACCAGACAAAGCTCAAGATTATCGCTGCTTACCTTTCTGCCCCTCATGGAAGACGGGCGGACCGGGGTGGTACTCGCACTTGGCGTCAGAATCTGTGAACTCCTTGCCACAACCTTGATGGACACACTTTTGAGCCATGTTGAGTTTGTCTGAGATGATTGCTCCACAATCAATCGAGAGTTCAAAGCAAAGAATTTGGGTATCTCGGAGTCGGCGGGGTGGGAGCTTCTAGAATTTCACGCCATGACGATGCTGCAGAGAGAGCTCCAGCGTCACCGCCTTCCTATTTTGGTGCGGGGTCAGCTGTAACTTAGTCTAGCTTATGCGATTAGACCGTGGCAGTTCCCGAGCACCTACAGCTTCGGTTGAGCTCTCGAACCATTTTCCTCATCTCCCGCCTACAGCCATTGACAGCTGAAAACGACAGATATCGTGAATTTTGGCAATTCAGACGTCGGAATAGTAGTTTCTGGATACTCTTGATTGCTGCAATTTCTCGATTGCTGCAATCATGTTTGCTACTCGCCGTCTTCTGCAATCCACCAGAATTACCTTCTTCACCCGCGAGACGTGCGGCCTCTGCACCCAAGCAAAGAGTGTCTTATCCGACGTTTGGGACAAGCGACCATTCGCCTACACAGAAATCAATATTGACCTTCCAAAGTCCGAGTCCAAGCAATGGCGGGAGATCTACGATTTTGATGTTCCTGTGGTAAGCAACAACGCCAATCCCGTAGATAAGGTAGAATGTCTTAACCATGTTGACCCCTACCGCAGATACACATCAGCAAAGCCACGGCGCCTGAAGAGGACCCTGTCAAGGTTGGCAAAGCCATCAAGTTGATGCACAGATTCACAGTCGAGCAGGTTGAGACCCAGATGGACAAGGCCGAGCAGAGCTAGTACCATTTGTAGCTAAAGTGCTCTAAATTCAATATCCCTTTCCCCTGGCCGGCTGCGCGCTTCCGTCGGCAAAGCTGAGCTGCTCTTTGGCTACAAACTCGAGAGTCGAGTAATCTGTCACCACATTCATCATGTCGAATCCTTGCTCCGCGAATAGCCTTGCCTGCTCGCCTCCCGTGCAGTATACTCCGGTCTTCTTGCCTGCTTTCTGGCTTGCAGATAGAACCTTGGCAATGGCGTCCTTCAATTCGGGGGCCATCACCCCGTTAATGACGGGATGGCCAATGTTGTTTCCTAGAATCGGTCAACACCTGTTACTGGCTTGACGAATGGCTGAACTGAACAGACCTAGATCAAATGGACCAACGAACAACACGTCGACCCCCTCAACCGCGGCAATCTCATCAACGGACTCAAGTGCCTCCTTAGTCTCAATCTGCACAATGGTCAGGAGGGAATCGTTGGCCTGCTGAAGGTACTCGGTCAAGCTGGGCACAGGATTGAATCGCTCTGGAGCAAGTGGAGATCCGAAGCCTCGTTTTCCCCACGGCGGGAACTTGGCGGACTGGACGAGTCGCCTCACCTCGTCGGGGGTTCGCAGCAACGGCACAACAATCTTTCAGGAGTCAGCAATTTGAGGGTCATGGTGATATGATATCCATAGTGTCAGACACATACGCCGTGAGCCCCACTGTCAAGAGCACCTGAGAAATGTCAGCTTCATCATGAACAATCACATATGTCTACATATCTCTGAAAAGGTCTTACGCTTCACCATCCACCCTTGCATGTCAGGCAGTCTCACAATGGGCGACACTCCCAGCGCCGCAATCGCCGGGACAGCATCATGCATGGCGCCATCTGAAGACATGTCAGCGTTTCTGTTTCATGCTTCATTGTTCATTATGAAGGCATGCTCACCATCCAAGTTCCCATGCTCACAGTCCACCAAGACCCAATCAACTCCAGACCGCGCCAATACTCGTGACACATTCGCACCAGGAATCATCTGCCACGCGCCCATCGACTTTCTGCCCTCGCTGAGCACCGTCCGCAACCGGTTAGAGGCCTGCATTGTAGAGTGTTGTCTCGCTGCTCCCCGCAATCGCAGCGTATTTCCAGCTGTGAAAGTCGGCCTCAGTCGCAGGCCTGTCGATGCCCAGACCCTCATGCTGTCTGTCTTGCGGGGTCGATGACGGTCTCGGAAGTAAATAACAATGGCGTCGATGTCCGTATGCGGCAACAGAATGCTGAGTAACGTGAAAGGGTTAATCTCCTAACGTTAGTATCAAATCCAGCCTACTTGAAGTTGGCTTTGAGATTGATATAGTATGTAGATCAAGTCCCCGGGTTCGAGGCGTGGGGGCCAGTGATTAACCTCGAGTGTGGGGTTCCGGGGTAAGATCAGCCGACTGGACACGGAAGAAAATGTGCGTTTCGGCTTACAATGCCGATAGGACTCATGTTGTAGGGCGTCAACGACTTGGGTGACTTAGGGTATCGGTTTTTTTTTTAATTTGCAAACTGTATAAACTTGCGCGTAGTGTCTAGTCGCCATATCAAGCCAGAGATGACGCCAATTCCCTTAATAGCAGGCTCTACGTCCGTCATCTTCAAGCCCCCAGAGCAGAGCCATCTTGACATTCCACCAACAACGGATAGAACAGGCCTGGAAGCGGGCAGTGCTCTGCTTCGACTGCCGTCCTTCCAGTATGAAATTTGTTATCAGAGATCCAGTATGAACGCCCCAGCCAGCCTGCTATAATGGCTCGATGAAGTTTTACACGGATAGCCAGCAATTCGTTGAGGGCAACTGCTAATGGGGTAGATGACTTCGGTTGCGTCAGACTTGTCGTGCGGAGCGGAGCGGTTGACTAGGAGAAGCTTCAATCATTCCAATGTTCGAGTTCATTTATCGTCACGTTCAATTAGTCCTGGAGACATCTGCGGAAAATGTTAGCAATAGGGAGAGAACCACGGACAAGGCATTTGCATACCCCAAGTAATCCTCCTTGATGCTGCCAATAGCCCACATCTCTCCGACCTCGGTCCTGGTACCAATGATTTTTACACGAACGTGGGTGTCGGGCTCGATAACGGTGTCCTCGTTGTTAGTAAATTGCGGTGGTGTCGCATTAGGATCCCACTTGATATCACTTGGAATCAACTATTATGATGGTCAGAGGAGGCCTCGTTATAGCTTTGAGACCAACATACATGTGCTGATACAAACAGTTGAAGCGGCCCCGCTCGAGCAAAGAAGCCTTGAGGGTTGATAGAGTATACGACAGCGTCGACCTGGGTCGTGTCAGACTCCTAGATCATCAAGAGTCGGCAGCTACCGTCTTACCGTCTCGCCCTTGAATGGCCGCCACACAACAGCGCGATAGCCCACTGTGAACTCGGCCATACCAAGGCTAGGGAGAATGCGACCCTCGGAGATATCGAAAGCGTCCATGATAGAGATGATGAAGTAGCTACCAGCGCATGTGCCCTCGACATCCTTAAGGAGCTTGTTCGTCACAAGATCGTGCATGTTGCGACCCATAAAGGAAGGGTGCAGTGTAACCTTGCGTTCCAAATTATAGAGGAAAAACATGATGAAGATTGATAGAAGCGGAATCGATGGTATCGAGCGAGATTATGGTTTTGCGTCGGGTTACTTTTTGCGACGTTGTGATATGGCCAGGGATCAGGATGATCAAGATGGAAACAGGCCAAGGGCTTCAGTACAGCGCAAGACGTATCCGAGCGCTATCGCTTGGGAAGGTTATAGAATCGTCCGAGAGCGCAGCGACAGGCGTGCGTTCGTAGCCGGGAGAGAATAAGGAGCTGGGGTGGTCGTCGAGGAATTGAATAACGCGCTACAATGGCGCGTGTCGCTCGTCGAAGGAGACGCAAGAAGGGAGAAAGCGAGTACAGCGAGAGGCTCGCGCCGCCGAATCCAAGTAGAGTCGAGCCTTCCCGACACGAGCGCAAAGAGTGGACAAGTAGTGGGTTAGTAGAGGATGCTGGTGATGTGCGAGAAGTTTAGGCAATCGGCGAGGCTGAGCTGGCCCTGGCACGCCAGAAATATTTGCCCAGTCAAAGGCCGGGGTTCATTGCCTTTGTTCCGCCTGACGCAGATGGTTCAAGCACTGTCATCAGCCACGACTGTGGCGTGGGAGATACTGTGGCGTCTATCCATACCTCCAAGACCCGCGTCCTTGGCATGCAGGGCATGCACTGGAGCAGCCCGCCGAGGCTCGACGTCCTCGGCCGCTTAAGGCCCCGAATTGTGGTACGATGTGGCAGGAGGCATGCTCACCAAAACCTTCTCCCCTTGCAAAGGAACCAAAACCTGGGGAAGGAGCAAGGGGTATTGGCAACAGCCAGCCAGTAGGCACAGTTCCAAAGCTCCTTGGCACTTTCCGTTTAGTGAAAAGAAGGGTCTTCTGAGTGAATCGAGAGAATGGGCACACGACCAGGAAGCAACAACCGATCCGTCTGTGTCGTCCTCGTCGACAGACAAGGGATGAAAGGAGTTGATCCGACGAAGGCACGGACTTTGCCCCACAATACCTACCCACACCGGAAGGTGCGGCGATGCCCGGGCAGGACCAGGCCAACCTAAGACCAGGTGAGAAAGTAATAAAGTGTCCATTGTCAGTGGGCACGGAAAAAAAAAAGCATATGAACAACTCATCACTGAGGGAAACCTGGAAGCGACCGACCCGACGGGGACCTTCACACCCTCACTCTTCTATCTCTCTCCTCTTTTTGGCTTCTTCGCTCATTCGCTCCTGCTCACTCTTTTTGCTACTGTACTCCCTTCTCGCACGCACTCACGCGCTTGTCCGATTGACGTGCCCTCTTCAATCAAGCCTCGGCACTGTCTCAAAGGGGATCGGATCCCTTGCCTCTTATTCACCTTACCTGCAGAATACCTATCTACCTAATTACCTTTCGGCGATTTCAACATCGCACCGTCGACATCAGCCTTACCTCTCTGCCTTATCCCGCCCCGGATTTTCCTAATACCGTACTGAGTATCCGTACAGTCGATTCTGTCTTTGAGATCCACAATCACAGCCTCATAAGCCAGGACGACGTCGATTCATCTGTCCAGTTGTTCAAACTTCTTGTTCTTTTGCACCGGCGCCTCTTCTTTCCAGCCTGCTTCAGCTGCCACTATCACTATCATCTTTGCCAAGCCACCGCCCATCATGTCTCTGGATCTCGAGCACCACTTGAGCTTTGTAAGTCCCTCATGCATTTGCTTCCCACTCAAGTTGATTATTGAGCTTAAGTCAATATTCATCATATCTTGGATCCCCGCTGACGATGCTTCAGTATGGCGCTTACCACCACAACTCGATCAATGTCGCCATCCACATGATTTGTGTTCCTCTCATCCTCATCTCAGCTTTCTGCATGGTTCGTCTTGTCCTTTGAATCCTCCTCAGGCATTTAGGCCCTCATGACCAGCTCGTCATTGTCCGCCAATCATTCTCAAAGAGCATCTGCTTATGGGTACTTGCAGGCCACATACACCGGCACTCTCATCCCCACACCATCTTGGCTCACCGTTCCTTATCTCGAACTCAACCTTGGTACCATTGCTGCTGGCCTCTACTCCTTACTTTACTTGCTTCTCGAGCCCTTCGCCGGCTTCCTTCTGGCCGCCTTTTGCATGGGCGGTGCCGCTCTTGGTAACTTCCTGCGTCAACAGAACCCTGAGACTACGTTCCAGAACGCCTTGGCCCTGCACATCGTCTGCTGGATCTTTCAGTTTGTCGGTCACGGTGTATTTGAGGGACGTGCCCCTGCGTTGTTCGACAATCTCATCCAGGCTATCTTCCTTGCACCCATGTTTGTGTGGCTTGAGATGCTCTTCAAGCTTGGATACCGACCCGAGCTGCAGGCTCGTGTCAACAAGAAGGTTCAGGTCGAGATTGAGAAGTTCAAGGCCAAGTCTAAGAACGGCAAGGCCCAATAAAGCACTCATCTCGATCTGATTTCTATTGTCGTCCTTGAACGCCAAACCTCGTCAGGTGGTCAAACCCCTCAAGGATACGATACAAGTCAGTCCGAGCGATAAAATCAACCGCGATTCCAGCCTCAGAAAACTGTGGCCGAAACGCGATAATACGAGATACCATTTCAGTGTCATTCACTACGGGTGGGAAGGTCGACGGTCTCTCAGCCACCTCCATTGGAGTGATCAGGTCGCCTTGGCGGCCTTACCCTGATGATCTACTCGCGCGCTTCATGTTCATTACAGCAGTTTTTGTTTGCTTACACAGCCATTATGTTGCCTTGAGAGCCTATCAAATTCACCACGCATACTTGAGGGAGGGAATCTGTACGATGAACGGGGCCATATATAGCGGTTTCGCATACCGCCCGGAGTGTACGGAGTTGTCCTTCATAGTCAAGTTACCTTGAACAATCGAGTCAGCATTTAGCAAAATATCATCTATTCGTGTCAGCTATTCACTTGTTCACTCAGTTGAGGTCACTTGACTTGCCTGTCTTTTCTTTATTCAACACTGATTCTTATTAACCAAGTCCAAAATTCTCTGGCGAGCCGAGTCATTCACAACAGACGACAATTGACCCTTGACTTTCCGTTTCCAAGCCGTCATCGACAAGGTCAATACTTGCCTCCGTGTGCCTGCGAACGTCATCGGGAGGGTGAATTCGCACCTGACGCACGCCGCGGGACGTGTTGGATGGGTACGTCCAACTGTGTTGCCACAGGTACGCGAGTTCGAGAGCTCGAGATGCCTTTAGCACGAATCTCCGCCATCAAACTTCGCTCCAAGGCACCGAGACCTTGAGACTCGTCAGGCGAGGCTGGCGGACTGTCGGCGCTGTTCCTCGCGTCAGCCCGGTACCAAGCTTCCATGGCCGCTCCAGCGAGGACCTCACCAGTTAGCTTTATGAATTGAGGCTGGCAAAGTAGCTTCGGCCAATCCTGCGCTGTCTGCATTCTCAGGGGACGCGGTCGGCGATGGCTCAGCCGATCACGAGTCGTGTGCAGCTTCGGTCCACCACGTAGCTGATTCTGCACCTCGTTCAGAGGCGCGTGATCGTGCCGCATCATCGCTGGAGCATTATCCCTCGCCGCGGCAGGGACATTTAGAGGATCGCAGTTCCGTTCTTGCACTGGTGTCTCTCGCGGAACCTCCTAGGTCCGCTGAGAAGAGTGCCTCGGAGGTGTTGGTCTGCTAGGATTGTTGTACTTGGACCGTAGAGGCCACTCGTCGGGAGGTCTGGCTCGACAGTTGTCGCAGGCTCGGTTCAGTCGCCCCATGGTACGAAGCAGTTCGTTGCACGGCTCAAGGGGTTGGAGCCAGTCGAGGATTGATCGAAAGCACGAGTCACGTCGTGTTCTGAGCTTACCACAAGGAACGCGGATACGTTCCATGTGTCGGCAGTGAAAGATACACATCTGGTAGCACATCTTGACAGTGTCGCCAAGGATGTAAAGGGGTGTGCTGGGTGCTTGTTTCGAGAATAGGCGGACTGTGGTGATGATATATCAGCTTATCCGAAAATTAAAGATGGGCGAGAAAGCGATGAGAAAGGGACATCAAAGTCAGATCGAGCCGAACTTATACAATATTAATGACGAGGCTATCCACTTGCGTTGTCGAGCACCTCCTCTTTGTTCATGGACATCGAGAGAACGTCTACACAAGTGATGGAACAAACTGACTTTTTTTTTATAGTCTACTAACGCAGATAGGACAAAGAAATTACACTTCATTCAAAGAAAATCGTACCGTCGGCCTGTTTTTTACAACTCGCTCTCGGTCAGACGCTGAGTTGCATGCTTAGTTGGGTACCTTAGTTGGAAAAGTGCATCAAGATACAACCCATGCAGCAATGCAAGCCTCTCGTCTTATTGCATTGACTCGTCTTGTTACGTTCACGCGTAGAAACGGCTACAACAAAGAGCAAAGTCCTTCGTATGAGGCAAAAATAAGATGGATCAAAGCGTGAGACCTGTTACCGTAAGAGATAACTTACTATAGAAGTTGGTGAAAAGCATTACTGAAATCAAAACTCTCGAGGTTGTCAAACCAGCCAAACTACCAAATCATTTGTCTTTGAACTGATCAAACTGGAAGTCATACTTGTAGTCCCACCATCGCTTCCCATCATTTTCGATTACATTTCAACTATTCCTCCATTTGTATGGTCGATGTTGATCCACTAAACAGAAATAGGGGCCCCAGCGGGGACAGCGCCCTCAGCAGCCTTGGAAGCAGCCTTCGAGGCACCCTTAGCCGTATCTTTGTCCTTGGAAACATTGTCTTTGGTAATCTTCTCGATATCGGTAACGACTCCAGGCAGCTTCTTTAGGTCTTGCAAGCAGCATCTCCGGCAAGATCTGTAGCGGCGTCACCAGGTCTGTTAACCTCACCCCCAGTGAGACCACCGAGTTGTTACTTCAGCCCGCCGAGGCCTCCCTGAGAACCACAGAGACCTCCCGTCAATCTCCCAATGATGTCACTAGCGGGAAGGCTACGGCCGGCGATAGTCTCTTCCTGTGGGCCAGTCTGTAGATTCTCGTCTCGAGACTTGGTCACTGAGTGGCAATTGCTTTTGCAGGTCGTCCCTCAACCTGAAGGTCTCCCAATGAACTTTGCTTTGAAGCAAAGTTCCATCCACTCTATCCCGCGACACAGCTAGATGCGACCAATAACGAGAGGCCTGGCGATTGACCAATAGCGTATAATTAATTCATGTAGGGTAGCCCCAGTCATTCTGTTGTAATCGGTAAAGTAGTTACCCAGTCTACGTTGGAAGATAGGACCGAATAGCAACATCGTTGATACAACCACTTGCATTAAGCTTGTCGCTCGTCCTTAAGTTCCTTGCTGAATACTTGAGTACCAATCAAGGTACTATAAACAAGATACATATTCCGGTGTCTTTTATCCCCCACCAAGTCTACCAAGCAAAGAAGATGCAGGTGCGTGGAGAAGAAAACCACAATTTAACATGTCTACCCCTGCGTCCTGTATTCGGAATGTCGCATGACTCAAGCAGTTCCCCGCCTCCAGCAAGCTGCGATCTCGCAGACCCCCAGCAACTAGCACGTACGCAAATACGTACGTAGATACGTTAGCTTCTGGCTGCCACACCGCATTGGTTAAGTGGCCTCGGGGTGAACCTTCACCTTTATACGTATCCGTATGTAGTAGACTCTAATATAATTTATGACAAGCACGAGCGTTTTCCCGGCGTCGAAAATACCTGACCGTCCTTACTTCCATTGTAAACAAGGTGCGTTGTTGAGCAGGGATCTGTCTGTCCTATGGCCGTTACCGGCCCCGTAAGCTACCAAGCTTCGTCCGGGGAGCTCAGCCAGGCCGGGAGCTGCAGGCCAATGTAACTCCCATACTATTCATATTCGGTAGATATAAGAAACCTCCAAAGTAGTTCGGCAATTGTATTGAAGAAGAAGTAGCAAAACCGATCCTACGCGTCGAAAAGACTTCACGAGGGTCCGGCGAACGCGACTAGCGACGGCCGATCCATTTCGCTTCTTGGATAATTCTCTCATCTGGCTTCAAGACCAAGCCCACGCCAAAATGTTGGGGCGGGCTAAGGTCAGGTAGATAACAACTTAGTTACCAAAGGTATCTGACCACTAAGACCCCTCTATGGAGATACCTGCCCTCCGTCACCGAGACTGCCGGGGACAGCACAGCCCAGGATGGGAGTCACACACCAGAGAATTTTCGGCCGGCCTTATCTTATCAGCCTGGTCCCTGTACTTCGTACCGCCTTTTTATTCACCACGTCCTGCTTTCTCCTCCCAACTGGAAGCCTCCAAAGAGTCACCGTCTCTTGTCCCCTTCAAATCGCAATCCCAAACGCCTCAATTCGAGACCCAGAACGGCAAGCCTGCCAGCGAGACGGTGCTACTCACGCATTGATACGTGCAATTATCCGCTGCAATGCCTTTGAACCTTGCAACCACTCTCGCTGGTCGAGCTCCGGCCCTGCTCCGACATGGACGTCGAGTCCCGCGAGCTTTGCCCACTCGCCTGTTTTCCTCGGCCACCCTCGCGGCGTCATGCCGTGTCTCAATGGCCGCTACCAGGCCTGCGCAGTCGAAGCGCCTGGGAACCGTAAAGGTTATGCGCGCCTACAGCTCCGCCGCCGCACAGTCCGCCCCGAACCCCAAGGCCTACATTGACAGCGGAGTCATCAAGCCTCGGCAGACTGTCGACGTGAAGAAGGTCCTCGTCATTGGTAGTGGTGGTCTTGCCATTGGCCAAGCCGGCGAGTTCGATTACTCAGGTTCGTGCCATCAATTGTGATTCATTCACCAGACCTCACAGCGAGGGACCTCGCGTGACTCACATGGATCCTGCGCGGAGCAACCTCCTGGCTAACATTGAGTCTCCGATGCAGGATCTCAGGCGCTCAAGGCGCTCAAGGAGGCCGGCGTCGCCTCCGTGCTTATCAACCCCAACATCGCTACCATCCAGACCAACCACAGTCTGGCTGACGAGGTCTACTACCTGCCCGTCACTCCCGAGTACGTCACCTATGTCATCGAGAAGGAGAAGCCCGATGGCATTTTCCTGTCCTTCGGTGGCCAGACCGCCCTCAACCTGGGTGTTGAGATGCAGCGACTCGGCCTCTTTGAGAAGTACGGTGTCAAGGTCCTCGGTACCAGCGTCAGGACCCTGGAGCTGAGCGAGGATCGTGACCTCTTCGCCAGGGCCCTGGATGAGATCAACATCCCCATCGCCAAGTCGATCGCTGTCGGTACTATCGAAGAGGCTCTCGATGCCGCCGAAAAGATTGGATACCCAATCATTGTCCGAGCCGCCTATGCCCTGGGTGGTCTTGGTTCCGGTTTTGCCAATAACGAGGATGAGCTCCGAAACATGGCCGCTCGGTCCCTTACTCTCTCCCCCCAGATCCTTGTCGAGAAGTCGCTCAAGGGCTGGAAGGAAGTTGAGTACGAGGTCGTTCGCGATGCCAACAACAACTGTATTACCGTGTGCAATATGGAGAACTTTGACCCTCTTGGTATCCACACTGGTGACTCAATTGTCGTTGCTCCCAGCCAGACCCTGAGCGATGAGGAGTATCATATGCTCCGAAGCGCTGCCATCAAGATTGTCCGACATCTTGGTGTTGTTGGCGAGTGCAATGTACAGTACGCTCTCCAGCCCGATGGCCTTGACTACCGAGTCATTGAGGTCAACGCCCGTCTTTCGCGATCCTCTGCTCTGGCTTCCAAGGCTACTGGATACCCTTTGGCTTACACTGCTGCTAAAATCGGCCTCGGACACACCCTGCCCGAGCTTCCCAATGCTGTGACCAAGACTACCACGGCCAACTTCGAGCCTTCTTTGGATTACATTGTTACTAAAATCCCTCGATGGGATCTTTCCAAGTTCCAGCACGTCAAGCGCGACATTGGCAGTGCCATGAAGTCGGTTGGTGAGGTCATGGCTATCGGCCGAACCTTCGAGGAGTCATTCCAGAAGGCAATTCGCCAGGTTGATCCCCGATTCGTCGGGTTCCAGGGCGATAAATTCGAGGATCTTGACTTTGAGCTCCAGAACCCTACTGACCGCCGATGGCTCGCTGTCGGTCAGGCCATGATCCACGAGAACTACTCTGTTGACAGGGTCCATGATCTGACCAAGATTGATAAGTGGTTCCTCTACAAGCTGCAAAACATTGTTGACTGCATCAGGGAGCTCGAGGCTGTTGGTGAGCTCCAGAACTTGAAGAAGGATCAAGTTCTGAAGGCCAAGAAGATGGGCTTCTCTGACCGACAGATCGCCAATGCCGTCAAGAGCACCGAGGACGAGGTTCGTGCCTACCGATTGGCCTTCAACATCCGCCCTTGGGTCAAGAAGATTGACACTCTGGCTGCCGAATTCCCCGCTGATACCAACTACCTGTATACTACCTACAACGGCTCCACTCACGATGTCACATTTGAGGACAAAGGTACTGTCATTCTTGGAAGCGGTGTTTACCGAATTGGTAGTTCCGTTGAGTTCGACTGGTGCGCCGTCAGTGCTACTCAGGCCCTTCGAGAGATGGGTGAGAAGACTGTCATGATCAATGTGAGTTGAACCTTCTCCTTTCTACAAATCCTCTCCCGGAATACTTGACTACTCTTTTCTAAAATGCCTGCTAACATCCTTCCCAATGAAAGTGTAAGTATTTCACCTTGAGAGTAATGTGGCAATGCAGGAACTGAAATTATTAGACAATCCGGAAACCTACAGCACTGACTTCGATACTGCTGATAAACTCTACTTTGAGGAGCTCAGCTACGAGCGAGTCATGGATATCTACGAGCTCGAGAACGCCTCAGGCGTTGTCGTCTCTGTCGGTGGCCAGCTGCCTCAGAACATTGCTCTCCGACTCCAGGAGACTGGTGGCGCCAATGTCCTCGGAACTGATCCCAAGGACATTGACAAAGCTGAGGATCGTCAGAAGTTCTCTGAGATCCTTGACAGCATTGGCATTGACCAGCCCGCCTGGAAGGAGCTCACCTCCGTCAAGGCCGCTGAGAAGTTTGCTGACGAGGTTGGCTACCCCGTTCTGGTCCGTCCCAGCTACGTCCTGTCTGGTGCCGCCATGACTGTTATCCGAAGCCAGGAGGATCTCAAGGATAAGCTTGAGGCTGCCAGCAATGTTTCTCCCGACCACCCTGTGGTTATCAGCAAGTTCATCGAGGGTGCTGAGGAGATCGACGTTGACGGCGTTGCCTCCAAGGGCAAGCTCATCGTCCATGCCGTTTCTGAGCACGTTGAGCAGGCCGGTGTTCACTCTGGTGACGCTACCCTGGTTCTTCCTCCCGCCAGCCTCGATAGCACCACCATGGAGCGCGTCAAGGAGATTGCTGAGAAGGTTGCTGAGGCCTGGAAGATCACTGGCCCCTTCAACATGCAGATCATCAAGGCTGACAACCCTGAGGGTGGCGAGCCTCTCCTCAAGGTCATTGAGTGCAACCTCCGTGCCTCTCGGTCTTTCCCCTTTGTTAGCAAGGTCCTCGGCACCAACTTCATTGACGTTGCCACCAAGGCCCTTGTTGGCAAGGATGTCCCCGAGCCTACTGACCTTATGGCTGTCAAGCGCGAATACGTCGCTACCAAGGTTCCTCAGTTCTCTTGGACTCGTCTTGCTGGTGCCGATCCTTTCCTTGGCGTCGAGATGTCCTCTACTGGTGAGATTGCTTGCTTCGGTAAGGACCTCGTTGAGGCCTACTGGACCTCGCTCCAGTCCACTATGAACTTCCGCATGCCTGAGCCTGGCGAGGGTCTCCTTTTCGGTGGTGAGATCTCCAAGCCATGGCTCACCCAGGTCGTCGACTTCGTCGCTCCTCTCGGCTACAAGTTGTATGCCGCCGAGCCCGAGGTCAAGGACTTCATCGAGTCCAGCTCCAAGCACAAGGTCGAGGTTGAGGTCATTGAGTTCCCCAAGGAAGACAAGCGAGCCCTCCGAGAGGTCTTCAAGAAGTACGACATCCGCGGTGCCTTCAACCTTGCCCAGGCCCGCGGCAAGACCACTCTTGATGTCGACTATGTCATGCGTCGAAATGCTGTTGACTTTGGTGTCCCTCTGTTCATGGAGCCTAAGGTATGTTCCCCTTGATTTCGGACCAAGCTCACTACAAGCTAACCTTGACACTAGACCGCCATCCTGTTCGCTCAGTGCATGAGCGAGAAGCTCCCTCGATCTGAGGGCATCCCCGCCGAAGTCCGCCGATGGTCCGATTTCATCGGTGGCAAGCCGCTGTAAAACACTCTCCTCCAGCGCAGCGCCTGGATCAAGGGGAAGGAACTTGGCGTTATGTTTCTGGAATTTATCGATACCATTCTCCGGATTCAGGAGAACCCGGTGTTGTGATTTGCAGACGGGATCTTGAGAAGGACTGAATAGAAAAACAAACAAAGGGATGGTGAAGCCTTGTTTAAAAGGGGCGGGAGTGGGATGCGAAGATAGGAGCTGGGGAGTGTCACAATTTGCCTTCCAAGCTTTCGTATGCTGACATGATTGATTTATTACCCCCCTTTGATAGACGGAGTCTGGAAATGGAAGAAAAAGGTTCATCATATTGGAATGCTATGCTCACCGTGACGGAGAGGGTTGGTTGCTTAATGCATACGAAGCGGTACTCTATGTCGCGAGTCTCGTGTCCAAATACGATGCATTTGTAGGCTTGCTTGTCCGCATAATGTCGATTTGACTGAGCATCCAGCCTTAATATATGAGGATAACCATCGTACTTCACTTCCTCCACATACAAGTCGAGTCGTGCTAGTAGGTACGTTTAGATCAAAGCAAGCTACCCTCCCAATGCATGCCGCATGCTCCATTTCCCGTCCGAAACGCCGCCCCAGCCACGCATGCTATATCAAGGTCCGTATCGTGGAGAGTCAAACTGGCGGGAAACCAGCCGTCCCCAAATGCTTTTACCTCCCCCAGTTAATATTTATCCTCGCATCTTTCTCCCCCCTCTCCCATACCTCACTTGTGACTAGGGCGGTGGTGGATGGGCGGACATGGTACCGCGCTCGTTCAGCCTGAAGGCAGCAAATCGCTTAGCAAGGGGCTCACCCGAGTCGCGAACAGGGAGTTGAAAGGACGAGGATGAGGAGGAAGGCGGGGGAACACCGTCGTCCTCCCGCTGACGCTTGGGGATTCTCTCACCAGTCGATTGAAGGATGGCCTGGAGGGTCTGCCAGCCCTCGGTAGAACGGAGCTGGAAAGTGTCGGCAAGATCGTGTTGGCTCGCCACACGGCAGAGCAGAGTTTCCTCGTCCTTGGAACATGTTAGTAGGTTTCTTCAGGAACCAAGAGAAAAGTCCAAGCCTCGTACCTCGGAAAGGACGCCCATTTGATGGATGAAGCAGAGAAGGTGAAAGTTGGACACTTCTTGACCAGTGGGCTTCTGACCGGGAGACAGCTTGAGGAACTTGGCTAGAGCTGAGTGCTCTTGGCTTTTCCCGACGTACTCTCGGTTCTCAATGGGGAATCCTTGCTGAGTGAACATGGGCTTAGGCTCGGCAGGGAAGCCGTGGGTTAGTGTGACGAAGAGATACTCCACAGGGAAGGACGGTTTGGCGTTCTCTTGGACATTGGCACCGTATTCGTTGACTCTGCGGTAGAAGACTTCAGGGATGTACCGAGTGCGGCTGAGAGAGCCATCATCTTCCTCCTCCTCTCGCACGAGCATGACGTTAGGCTCAGCGGACGGCTCGACAATATCGGCGCGAACCATTTCCACCGATTCGTTTGACATCTGGTAAGGCGAAATGGAGATCTCGCCGTCCTCGTTGCCAGTAACGATGCATGTTACAAAGTTGGAGCCAAAGCTGCCGGTGTCGCTCCACTTCGAGGACTTGGGGTATTGCGCCTGGAGCCTCGAAGAGAAACATACCTCTAGAGACGAAAGGAAGTAAGAGTCGGCATGTCGCTTGCAAACAACAGAGCCATCTCCGTTGCCAGAATCAAGCAGATCGGTCCAGATAATTCCCACAGGCTCCAGCCCACACTGCTTAGCCAGTTTGTCAATCTCCCTCTGGGACTCCCATGCGTTCATCGTGATACCGTCAAGCTCGTCCACCTGAGGGGGCTCGTAGATGGCTTCTACAACAGCCTTGACGCCAAGAGGGACCTCGGTGTACTCAACGTACTTCCCGTAAAGGTAACCCAAGCGCTGAGAACCGGTCTTCCGCCAAGTATCGATGAAACTGTCGATAATGGCAGGTGATGAGAATTCCACGTGGTCGACCATGCGGAACTGTTGCGGTTGTAGAGTAATGGCACTGGGCTGACACTTGGTGCAGATACCCTCGGGCCATGGGGGATGGCCGGACGGGCATTCATGCCTGACTCGATAGTAAGGTTCGACAAGAGGGGGGATGTATGAGGCTCCTAATTCTGGTTTATTTGTTGCGGCGTTGATCTTTCGTAGGTAGGAGTGGAAGGACAGGTACTTGATCTTCTTCTCCGCCAGGTATCCTGAATTGAAAGGGTCGAGGGGTTGGCAGTAGTCGCACATGCCCTTGGGGCCATGGCGGCACATGCGATCATGACCTCGGGGAATCTTTCCATCTAATCGATCTAACCGGTCGTCCAAAGCCGACTGACGAACCACCTCCCACGGCCTGGCGATCCTCTCGGGTTTCGGGTTGATGGGTAGGTCTTCGATGGGCAAGACTGGCTTTCCATTGAGCCTAGCCGAGGTGCTGGATGTAGCAGCATCGCCGTTGGTGGCATCCCCTTTGGCAGCATCGGCATATTGGTAGGTGAGAAAGATTAGGTCGCCGTGTCTATGGGAAGATTAGCTGTTCCGGCCATTCGGAGGGCATAGTATGTATGATACTGGGGGCCACTCACTTGAGACCGATCTGACCGACTTTGAAGTTGATGATGTCGCCTAGCCGCTTCGAGTCGCCTCCGTTCGGTGCGTTTGACAAAGCAATGGTCTTTGGGTCGACAGTCTTGGGGAGTTGGTCTAGGAGCTGGAGGCGACCGACGTCAGCGAGCGTTGAGTGAAGCACGAGCAACAAGACATGACATGACAAACCAGCTTCCCTAGGTCTCCAAAGGTAATGGTCGGCTCGACGGTCAGGCGGGCCATGCCATCGGGGCCCCGGAGACGCAGCAACATGACGGGCGATGTCCTCGAAGAGCCACGATCGAACTGTTCTGTTGTCGTTGGTGGGGGTTCCTGACGTGCTCTTTCTTGTCCGCCTCTGGGTTGGTTCACACAGTCGCGATGCTAGCAGACGGTCTGGGATGAGAGGTGAACAGAGGAAGAGAACAGAATGCGAGAGGAGAAGGTAGCGGAGTTCAGGCCGTGCAGTTGGAAGCTCATTGAATCAATGGAGAGACGGATGCAGCTCGGGGCCTATAGTACCTGCGGGACCTGGGTCCAGTAGGCAGAAGGTACGTACCTAGGTGCTCACTTCGAGGTCACAGACACAGCAAGCAGACGGGAAGGGAGCACAGCGTCATCCAGCGGTGCCTAGCTTACCTAATGCACCTAAGTAGCGTGGCGCCAAGTAACATTCAGTGACGTCGCACAGCAGTCACAACCCACCGAGGGCGCCGCAGAAGAAAAAGACATGCGCCACAACCTCTCGACTCGAGCAAGCGTTATCTGGCCTAAAGACTTTCTGCGCCACACCACCAAGCTGTAGTCGTGTCGATTAACACCCAATCCATCCAAAGTGCGACTTCGCAACTCCAGGACTGACTTAAACCACCCAACGACCAGAACCACGGCCGACTCGACTTCTCTACACTCGTTTTTATACACGTAAACTTTGGTGCCTTTCCCCTTTTCGCCCGTCATGATCGACATTGACTGGAAGGGCCTTGCCCTCCCCTTCGCCTATGTCCTTGTCCTCGGCAGCGCTCTCATGACATTCTCGACCATCTACCGAAAACGGAAAGCTGGTATGGCCCTCCTGCGCAATCTGTAGCGCAAGCCGAAGCATAGAGAAGCCGAAGCATAGAGAAACCTAAGCATAGAGAATATGCTAACCTTGTCTTCTCTCGCAAACAGCCGAGAACGCCAACCTTGCCCCGTGGTTCGGGCCCCATCTCCAGCGAAACGTTTACCTGTCCCTGCTGCACCTCACCCCCGAGGACGGCGCCGAAAAGGGCCCCAAGATCCCCGATAGCATCCTTCGCGCTGCGCTTCTGCGCCGTGCCGTCGAGGATATCCGCCGGCTGATCCAGATCAAGTCTGCTAAGCAGGCGTGCAGCTCGCTGCTGCAGCGCGGTAGCGTTGGGGATGACCTGTGGCAGCGCTTCCAGCGCGCTGAGAAGGAGATGGAGGAGGAACTCAGGGACGTCGTCACAGAGGTACAGCACCCTTTTTGCGTTGCTACCAACTTGATCGCATCCTCCTTGTAGAGGCCACGTCCTCTGAACACCCCTTACTAACGCCTGATACTGCTAGGCCAATGCCCTTGCCCCCAACTGGGGCCAGTCTATCTTTCAGTCGGCTCATGAAATGACCGCCAACGCCGCGCTTCGCACCCAGCTCGAGGAACTTCTCTCCCAGGCCGACTCCGAAAAGGAGTGGTGGGAGAAGCGCCGTGGTCAGATCCAGGCTGACTTCATGAAGGAGCTCGATGGTTCTGAGCAGAGCTCCTCTGCCAAGACAGCTAGCGAGGAGGACGCTGTGCTGGTCGATACCCCGGCCAAGGGCAAGAAGAAGGGCAAGAAATGAAGGCATGCATATTCGTTATTCGACGGGCTGCGCGGTGAACTAGGTCGCACTTATGTATCCACGATACAGTTGGGCGTCATCAGTCTCGATTTGTATAGTATGTTTCACCTGCCTGACGCATGCTTTTGGCCGCGCATCAGGGAGGCAAGGTAGGGGGGAACCAGCATGTTGTGGCGTTTGTAGGGGTTTTCTTTTTTGAAAATAATAGCATGGGCTTCTTCTCTATTGAAACATGGCTTCTCTTTGACCTGTGTACTCCTTTGAAAATGCAACACCTAACGCACCATGAGATGCAGACAAAGACAGCATAACGCAAACTCCTGAAAACCAAAACACCCGAAACACAATGCTACCTTACCACCCTTGCATCAACGCCGACTGTTCAAGACAGTTAGGGATAGTGCTTTCGCCTCGCCATGTCCTCGGCTGCCATCCTCGCTCTTCGGGCCTCAGCCATGATCTCTTCCTCCGACTTGAGCAGGATAGGTGATTCACAGCCCCGGAGACCGATGAACTTACCCATCTTGCGCCGCTTCTCCTCGAGAGGCAGTTCGGAACCCCAGATGACTGGGCAAGGGTATTGATTAGTCCATGGACACGGGGTCCTCTGGTGGTAAAACTGTGCCAGCGACTCAAGCTGCTCATCTGTGAGGAGCCAGAAGTTGAGCACCGTCGTGGGAAAGGCTGGGTGGACGGCGCCTGTGGTGAGCTGGACAAGAGGCGCAAGAGGTAGCGCCATCTGTTCCAGCTTGCGTTGGAGGCTGGGGTTCTTGGCAAGTCGTCGTTGGCTAAAGGCCTGGCGGTGCCTCGAGGGGATCTCACCTCGCATCATAGTGACGGCTGAAAATGAGATTGTGATGAGTGATAGATTTTCGTCGAAGCGATTGGGCCTCTGGTGTTTTGTATACCGACACGAGTAGTCTCTTGTCTCTTTGAACCTTGGTGTTGCTGAATGTGTAGTTGAGGTTGGAGGTGAATGACAGCACAGGCGTCTCTTTGAGTTTATAGTCTAGTCGATGCCTTCTAGTTCAAACTTTGGGTTGGCCGTGATCCTTTTATCGGGTTGGCCTGTTTTGTTCTCGGTGACTCGGGAGCAGGGGCAGAGGTGTCGTAGGAGCAGAGCAGAGCAGCAAGGAAGAGAGAGAGATATCTCACATTGAATCAACAGCGACTGCTCCTCTGGCGAGCCCTCGCCCTCTTGTATGGAACGGCACGAGAAGCCCGGATCGCGAACAGCCAGTCGAACGTCTTTGTGCTGTTCTGGGAAAAGCGGCCTTTGTTGGTAAACTCGACTCGACGGCTTGGACAGTGACCGCTTTGAGTCCGAGTCTGAGTCTGCCCCCCCTCCCAAATCCTCAAGCTTCCTTGCCTGCGATGGATGCCAGCGCAAAACTCTTTGAACGCAGCCGGCCAGGGTTCATTTTGGTGTGGGCGCCTGTGTAAGACAAGGTCGAAGGCTGCTTAACTGGCTAAACTGGACGAACGCAATCGGGTTGGGCGACGGGCGGGGGCGCTCGGTTGCTAGAATGAGAGACATGAACACGCTGGCGTGGAATGTGACTGGTGGTCATGACTCAAAGCGACGCCTAGGAGACAATGCATTCATTGAATTACCACCATTCATCGACTTTGTTTCGTCTTTATGCTCGAGACTCGATAGTCTAGTCTTTCACATGACCCTTTGTGGCATCGCATCCACGCCGCTCCCGGCGTCTATCTTTGAGCTGCATGTCTCAGATGCGCTGGCTCTCTCGTGGATCCCACTGCAACCCTCGCCTCCCAGCCACCTGGTGTCTCAGTCTGACGACACTTTTTCTTCCTCTTCCTGCTTTCTTTGCGGCCTCGCATCGTCGACAGCCCGTGGGGACTTGCAGCTGGGCCGGGCCCCGGCGTCCGACCTCGGAAACAGTCCGAAACCTTTCAAATGCCTAGAAAGGACGACCTGTTGCTGTTGCAGTCGCGGTTGCAGTTGCGGTTGCAGTCTTCCGGCATGTCCCTGTCGGCGAATGCTTCTCAGAGCCACTTCATCTTGGCAATGTGGTCCGCCTTCTTCTTGCTTGCTTTGACGAAACCCAGCGCTCTTAACTCAGCCAGCGCACGGTAAAACATGACGAGCGTCTTCCGTTCATCCGTTTCTTCGTCGCCGACCAATGCAGCGAACGCCGACCACAAATCCGCTACGTTGATGAGGCTGCCAGTTTCAAGATATAGACGATATAGCAGTGCAGTGGCCGGCAGCGTTGCAGGGGTGCCTTCGTCGCCTGGGTCGCAACATGAGCATGAGAGGTAGTCGTGCGGCCCGGTGAGGCTGCGCTCCAAGACGGCTCGTGGTCGAGGCACGAAGACATCCCGTGAAGGAGCTCGAGAGTCGTATAGCCAGCTTTCCGACAATAGAAGGGAACTGGGCTTGGGGGCACCAGCATGCGTCGTGAGCAGCGAGATAATGTCGTCCACAATCTGAGTGAGCTGCTTGTCCTCATCGGTCAGCGCGGCCGAATCATGGCTCAGTTGAACCCTTTGCGCGATGACGGTTGTGCGCATCACTTTGCTCTGGCCGCTGTACTTGCTTCGCACCGTCATGTCCTGCTCCTTTGCCTTCAAGTGCAACTGTTCAAGCTCGACAAGATGTCTCGCCAGACCATCTCGTAATTCGACATGTGCGGGTTTCGTGGCTGGGCCAAGGAGCAGATCGATTTCTCCGTCTCGAAGGATTGAAACAACTTTGCGGATCATCGTTATCAGCTCGTTGATCTCCATTCGTCGTACAGACTCGACGACTCTCGATTCCCTAGAGATTGAGATGCCCTCATCCATAGCTTCAACGTATGCTCTTGAAAATTCACCATCCTGGGCATCAGTTTCCCGCCGTATTAACAAGGCCCGCAGGAAGTCTTCGATCGACCCTTGGCGGTTACTGATGCTGTCTTGTACTTGAGAGACCAGGAAATCGTCATGTTCAAGTAGGTCCCTAGCGTACTGAACATTCCCAATGACGCCAGACTCGACAGCCTGCTCGACTTGTTCTCGGAACGAGCTCACATGCCGAAGAGCTTCCGTATGTTCAGCTTGTAGCCCTGAAGTATGCCCAAGGACACTGAGGGGATTTGCGTAAAAATGACACATGTAAGCGTACTGCCGTGCGTTAGCAAATGCATGAGTTCCCCAGATATGCTGGAAGGGAACCTTTAGTGACATGGTGAAGGTCTGGATGCCCGAAACTTGATCATGTTGTCGATCTAGCATGCTGCGGAGGAGTGACGTTCCCAGGAGGATCGGAGCGTCAGCTGCCGCAACGGCGGCCTTAAAGACAGTCTCGAGAATTGCCGAGGCCTGGATGACGTCGAATTGTGCCCCGTATATCAGCTGGCACGCAGATTTGAGCAACCGAGCTTGAAGCAGCTCAACTGAAGTGGCAATTCCGAAGAGAAGGGTAAAGGGAATGCGTGGGCGCCAGGAGCTTCAAAGAGTCAGTAGGTTGTCTCGAACCCAGGTTGAACTGGACATACTTGAAAAGAATAATCAAATCGGATAAAAGACTGCTGTCGAACCCTTCGCTGTCCTGAAAAGCCACAAAAATGTGCTCACAGCCCTGCGGCTTGACAAATGCATGCAATGCTTCAAGGTCATAGTCGAGGTATCGTCGGCCCTGCCATATAATGAGCCTTGCGAATCTCTTAGTCGGCCAAGCAACTCACCTCTCGACCATCTCCAACGTGAAGATCGTCATCTTCTTCATCCGAAACCTTAGATGTGACATCTCGGATGATCCTCTTCAACGTCGCTTTAAGCGTCGACGCCTCTGAGGACCGCAGACCCACAAACTTGCTCGGTGTTGCCTCCTGCAGAGTCTCGGATAGTTGCTGAAAGAGCAAGTCTTGTGAAGCGATGTTGGGGCCTGTGATGATGAACGCTGAAGGAATTCTATCCCCACTAGAATACAGTCAATCGATGTTGGGGACGACAGAGGGATCCCCTTCTTACCAATCTGTCCTTGCATCTTCCACGAAAGCGCTCACTTCATGGAGAGTTGCCAGGTTTGAAGTTTTGATGATTCCCTGGTTCGAATGAGTAATAGTATTCCAATCCAGGTCGTCCTACGCACCTCGATTCGTTCATCAATCTTGGCCCAGCTCTCCTGAAAAAGGGTCTCCCTTAATTGCACGAACTCAGACTTCTCGGCCCCGTTCAGTAGAGACACAAACGATGACGTGTTTTCGACAGTCTCGGCAAACGCTTGAGCCTGTTTTGATACCTTTCTGCGCTTGGCTGGCTTCTGGTGAGGCCCATTGTCTTCAGGGTCAAATATGTAGGCGACCTGTTCGTTGCGTTAGTGCAAAAGGCGCCAAAGCCTTGAGAGAGTATTCTTTACCTGGTGGTCTTCTTGATTGTAGTCTTCTTCTTTTGTAGGTTCTCGTGTCATTTCGAAAGCTTCAAGAGGCAACTAGTGTGATCAAGTCCTGGAGACGAGGCTCCCCTGAAGCTTGGATATTGGGAGATGAAGGTAACGCGTTTTCGGACTGTGGACGCGACTAGATACACTGTGTCACGCACTGTATGGCGCCGTCCGCAACAACACCAGTTCGATCCATTCACTCACTGGTTGATACCTACCTACCTATCATTGGATGCAAAGGCATTGATCAGGCTAACATTATTCCTTTGGAAAACCACGTGATCTAGTTCCTTGTCCCATTGATCATCTGTATGCTACTTATCGCCAGATTCTCATTCCCATGCGCCCCCTCTCGAAAGTCGTCGCATTCTCAAGCTTCACGTCCCATGCATTCAGTGCAAAATGCCCCCTTCACGTCCCAAGCTCTCCCTCCTTTCCACTCCTGTCCATTCTGCCAGTCCCAGGAGACCACACTGAGTGAGTCTCCTTTGATCAGCATCATAGATCATCATTTGTACAACCAAAATATCTCATCCACGATCTTGCTGGACTCGTAGCGACTCCAGAGAGTCGTGGCTCGCTTCTGCCGCCCGCTTCGGCAGATACTCATACAGGAACCGAAAACACATGACGAAATCACTTTTGCCAGAATAAAGAAAGAAAGAAAGAAAGAAAGACCAGAATCGACGGACCAACCCAGACGCCGTGAAAAGAAAGTCGTTCTAGAACACCACGAGCCCGATCAGGTCATAACTAACCATCCTCGTCAAGAAGCCTAAGCCACGGCTTCAACAGGCTCAGGAGGGACGATATTCTAATACTCGGTTAGTTGAGAAGGTCTTGATAGGCGTTAACAGGATTACTTGCCTCCTCCTTGTCACTTTTCTCTTCAGTGACTGATGCCTCTGGTGTTGCCTCGGCGTCGGCCTCATCCTTGAGTTTCTCTGACTCATCCTTCGTAGGCTCCTCGGTGTCCTCCTTGGCACCATCTTCCTTATTCTCCTCAGACTTGCCATTGACGCCATTAGTGGCAACAGGAGCAGGCGCAGCAGTGTCGCTAGCCATCAGCTTATTCCACTTATCCAGAAGGGTCTGGGAACGGTCCTTGAAATGGAACTCGTCCTCACGGGGAATAGATTCCAACTTCAAGATCGCCTTGAGGACCTTATTGATCTTAGTCTGACGGATAATGGAGACTTCGAAGTCCTTGAAGTTCTCCAGCATGGTGACGTACTCGGACATCTGCTTCATCTCAGACCCCTGAGGCTGCTGGTCCCTGGTGAGAAGTCCACGTTGAAGCTTATGTCGGAGATACAATACTTCTTTCTATCAGAGTATTAGAGATAATCTGCATTGTGAAGCTGGGAGCAAAATATTACCTCCTTGCGAAGTCGGCGCTGCTCGGGAGTCATCTTAGGCTCCTTAGGCTCCTTGGGCGCCTCAGCCTTCTTTTCGGAGGTCTTCTTGACCTTGAGTTTGGCCTTGGTCGCCGACTCGTCCTTGCCCTTGGGAGTGCCATTGGCGGCCTTTGGGGTAGAAGTGTTGAGCTTGATCTTGGGCTTCTTGACAGAGTCGGGGCGTTTTGGTGTCTGTATCGCATACTTGTTAGCGCACATGCTCCGAAACTCAAAGAAGTTACGCAAGTGCTTACGCTCACGCCTTCTTCGGCCTTCCGCTTCTTGGATTTGGGCTTCTCCTGGGTGGTGTTATCCACATCTTCCATATCCACATCGTCTTCGTCGGCGGTCGCCTTCGCTTTGCCCTTCTTGGACTTCTTGGGTGTTGCTGCAGCTTCTCTCCTAGCTTCCTCCTCCTTAATCATTTCCTCCTGGAATTGCTTCAACATGTCCTTGTAAAATTCAACTGGGTGGTCTTCAGCTGCGAGAGTGAAGGCTTCCCTCAGGTCCTTTCGCATCTTGTCAGTGATTGTATCCTTAGCCTTCTCAGCGCTGAGCTCGGTAAGGGACGTGTTGGGGACCCAGCCGCTGTAAATAGAGTCAGCAAGAGCATGCGCGGAAATTCGGGGTAAACCAACAATTCGTTTGTGTGCAGATACATGAGAGGAAAGCTTCTGTCGTTGACGCGTTTGCCGCCATCTGCATAAGCTTCGGTATATGTGCCATCGGGTCGCGCCGCAGTTACAGGGCGGCTAGAGACGAGCGCTTGAGGCAGCATTGACTCGTCACAGATAATGGCGGGCCACGCGGGAAACCCCTTGAGCTTGACCAAGAAATGGTCGCCAGGCTTGGCGTCCAGGTGCGTGAGACGTGCCTTGGAGCTCTTCTTGCTCAAAGTTTTGCCTTTGGCATTGCCGGTCGACTTGCGCCGGTTGTTTTTGCCCTTCGCCACGGGAGTCTCAGCAGCGACGCTTGCAGTTGCGGTCTCGCTACCAGCAGGTGGAGCAGAGCTTTCAACGATAGCCTCGTCAGCAGCCGGTGCCTCGGTCGCGTCCTTCATTTCTTTATCGGCACCCTCAGCGGCTGGCTTCGCATCCTCCTCAGTGTGTTCGGTCGCGTCCTTGGCTTCTGTGGGTTTGTCTGAGCTCTCGGCTTCCTTGGATTCTGAACGCGCGATGTGGTCAGCACGGATCTGACAAACGGAAGGACGCGCCCCTAGCGCCAGCGCACGCGAGAAATCAGGCCGCGATTTCAGGAGCGATGCGATCAAATGCGCAGGGCACGCGAAATTCATCAAAGCATGAACTCACCCTCAGCGACCTTGGTGTCTTCCTCGCCTGCCTCGCCCTCGGCCTTGACGGCGTTATCTGCTGTCGGTGAAGTTTCCGCAGGCTTGTTCTCAGCAGCAGAAGCTTCCTGCGCGTCAGGAGCAGAAGCCGCGACCTCAGGCTTCTCGTTGGTCTGGTCTGCCATGGCGATAAAAGTGACGATGCTTCGCTGTATAGAGGTCACAGGAGCCAGAAGCAGGGTTCCAGCCGAGAAAAGATAGTCAAACGCGTAGCGGGTCGTGTATAGCGCGCGTCAATGGGGCGCAAGATTTGTAGCGCGATGAGAATCGGGTTGTGACGATGAGTTGCGCAATTGAGGATGAGAAGCGCCCCGTCGAGTTGTGCTGGTGTGTTGGGGTGACGAAAGAAAAAACACTGGTGCGAGTTGATGGGCTGGCAAGGGAAACACTTCAACGTCACCAGAGGAGAATCACGTGATGTGTATATGCCGCTCACGTCGGGCGGCGTCATCAGCGACCCCAAGCACTTACAATACACAAGGCCCAGCGCATAGTCAACGCTGATTCGGCGCCTCGGGACACAAGCCTGACGGCTGGGCGCGTTCGTAGCATCTTTTCCCGTCATCTTCACTTCTCGTCACTTTTCTTGTCGGCCTAGGTCACGTCGTGGCTCCAGCCGCGGCTCGGCGCGTCTTTGGCGTTGTTAAACAGCTCATCTCACCCCTCGCGCCTCATAACTCGTGTTCCACCACTTGGCGTCCACACAACTTGACTTGTATCCGGATAACTTGTCTCAAAGAGTACATCTCGATCACATGGAATGTCCTGGGTCATCGTGCCATATGGAGATCTCGAAAATTATCACCCTTTATTTGCGTTCGTAGTATGCAGTATTGTACACAGCCATCCTTGGCAACGGGTGGCAGTTGGAGGGAGCTTCTACGCTCTTACTCCTCGTCCTCGTCCTCCTCATCGTCGTCCACATCCATGCCTTCGGCTGCTGTCACGGAAAATTCCCGCTCTTGGTCGACCCCAACATAACTATCACTCATTAGGAACAGCTTCAGGTCGTGCTCACCTGGTGATGGCACAGTGTACTCGAGGCGAACGTTCAGTTCCCGCCCGATGGTCACTCGCTTGATGGCCAAGAGGTTCTTGGTCTTCTCATCACCGACAACCAGCCACCAGTTCTCCATCTTCTTCACGGGGTAGAATGGCGCATGCACGGTAGAGTCGTAACCGCCATCCTCTTCATCAAGGTCGCGCGAAATCTTGATGCTCAGATACGCTGGCTCACCAGCTCTGATTTCGTCCTCTTCCAGAACCTCGTGCTCGAGTTCAAGGTCGGGATACTCGTCGTTCGTGAAGTTGGCCGCTTGTGCCAGCTGGTTCTGCGACAGGCCGAGTCGTTTGACAAGCTTGTTGTAATCGGCGTTCTCATCCGGATTCATGGCCTCCATGAAATCGAAAATATCCTTGATTCTACGAGGCTCGTTAGCTGGCGCGTCAATTTCCATATCAAAATTCATTACGTACCCAAACTCATTGGCCACCTTGACGACTTCCGGAGTGAAGTGAGGAATCTGCTTTAGGGGACTATCCCGATCCCACATGCCCTGAACGATCATTTGCGACATCTCCATGGCATTCATGGCGTTGAGGTGGCCATCCGAGGACAGGATATCGACCATGGCGCTGAGGAGACTCAACACCTTAGAGATCAGCACTTCCTGATCTTTCGCGAGATCAATAGGCAGTTGCATCCGTGAGAAATGAGCCTGTAGCAGTACGAAAGACTTGAAGTGCGGCGAGTCATAGACCGGCTGAGACATCTTGACAGGGACTCGGTCGTATATGCGTCGCAATAGGCCGTCCTCGTGGCGTCGAATCTGGATAGACTCGAATTCTGTCGCCGAAGTAACGATTTCCATGATGCCTTTGAGCTTCGTACGAGCACTTAGCGAAAGCAGGAATGTCTGCATCGTGATGTACGAGATATTGTAGTAAGCGGCAATCATGGCAGCGTTCTGAGGCGTCACAGAGCCATCATCCTCGTCGAAGTCGATAATCTTCGATTCGCCAAGCTCACGCAAGGTCGTCTCTACCAGGTCAGACATGTAGTTGCTCAGGCCCTCGTGCGTCGTGCTTGTCAAGCTGTAATAACTCGGGTTGGCAAGCAATCGGCGGTAAAAGTAGGTGAAGGTTGTCCAGTTGATCGCATCATCGCCCGACTCGATCATCTTGGTGCTAATCTCCGTAACAAATGCGTCGTGCAAATAGTTGTGCAGGTGCGATTCTACTGGAAGGGCCTCGTTCAGGAACTTCTTGTAGTATTCGCGCTTCACCTGGGGGAGCATGAGGACGCCGCGGCCACGACCATCCTTGGATGGGCGAAGGGCTTTGCCAAACATGTGCAGAATCTCACTAAGCGGGTAATCAACATATCGATGCTCGCGTCCTTCAAAGTACTGCGTGCCCATGACAATGACGAGGTGAGCAGTGCTGTTCAGTTCCCAGCAAACATCCCGTGACGCGACAAGCACCTGAATCGCGCCGTTATCATAGAGATGCTTGACGATTCGCTTGTCGCTCTGGCTGAGCGCCTCGTGGTAATAACCAACGCCATGGGAGAGGGCCTCGGCAAGTGCCTCCTCGTGGATGCGCTCAAGCAGAGGCTGCATTTGCTGGACTTCGGCGTGAAGGAAGCGATCCTCATCGTCGTCTGCGAAGCATGCGGCCAGAAGGTCACGAGCTGTTGCTCGAGTTTGCTTACGGCTGGGCACGAAAATCATGGCGGGCTTGTCGGGAGACATCTGCGTGATGGCTAGATATGTGGGCTTGGCCATTGCAAGCATCAAAGACGGGAAGTGAGGGTTGGTGAAAGACTGAAGATGAAGCTCAAGAGGCACAGGACGGACATGAGGACTAAAGTTGTAGATATCGTGCTTCTTCGCATCAATCCACTCGCCAATGTCTCGTGCGTTTGCCAGCGACACACTCAAAGCGACTATTCGCATAGGAAGCTCCGTTTGGCTGCGAATGTAGTGCATACGGGACACGATCGTCTCGTATACGTAGCCCTGAAAGCCTCCCAGGAGGTGGATCTCGTCGGCGATGAAAAGCTCCACTGTCTGGACATTCTTGCGTCGCTTCCATTGTCTGGACAGAACATCCCATTGGGTTGGAGTCGCCAGAATCAGGTCACCCTTCTCCAGAAGTTTGAGATCGGTAGCTGTCTCGCCGGTGAGCTTAACAACCTCCTTTCCGCCATTCAGGTGGCTCAGCCGCTTCTGCCAGTCCTGAAGACGGGTATCGACAAGCTCCTGAACAGGTGCGATATACACAGCTCGGCCGGAATCGCCCTTCGTCCAGTGCCTCAGGAGAGCAAACTCGGCGCAAACAGTCTTGCCGCTGCCTGTAGGAGCTCCTACGAACACGTTCTGATCTGTCTTGTAAAGAGAGTTGAATGTTTGCGTCTGAATTTTGTTGAACTGCTTCCAGTCAGGGTAGAGGTCGACGTAGTTCGACACCTTGAGGGCGGAAACGGGCAGGGGCTGAAGCTCGAGGAGTTCGGTATGGGGAGGGAACTTTTCGGGCAGGATCAGCTTGTGGAAGGGGACAGGGAGTCTCGTCTCAGCATGCATCCACCGATCGGAGACAACCGACACAAAGTAGTTAGGAGGCATGGGATCTGTAATGGGTACCGTAAAGTCGACAATGTGCTCATTCGTCTCAGATTCGGCGTACTCCTTGCGTAACAAGAAGGTATCGTGGTAGAGAATATCCTCGCCATCGCAATCCTCAACCAATATCCAGAAGCTCTCAGCAGCACCATGAACAGTGTCGTCCCATTCGAAGTTTGGAGTGATGCTGAGTTCAATGCGCAGCATTGACCGAGTCATAGGTTGTACTTGAGCCTGGACTTCAACCCGAGGGAACTTGCTAACCAGCCCACAAACAGTTCGGCCAGCTCGAGGCATGCCAAGAAGCTCTCCCATACGAGGAGGGTCCAGATCAAAGTAGCTGCTCCAAGATACGTCAATTCTCTCCGCCTTTTGGACGACATCCCTAGGGCAGGAAGGAAATTGACGCAGAGGAGACATGGTTGGCCACATACGCTTCTCGGCCATCTTGCAGAGATCCAGAGCCGTCTTCGCAACGCTTGCCCAGCCCTTCTTCATTGCAATCTCAAAGATAGCACGCAGAATACGGCCTGCAGATTGGGTCACATACACCATATCCGCCATCAGGGCAAGACCATCAAGCTTGAGGCGTGAGATGTACGCTTGCAAAAGCACATTGATCTTGGCATGGGGCTCCTCGATGCTCTCTTTGACTGGAATCGGCACTCGGCCCAGCAGCTTAGCCAACTCGAGCTTCTCGTCTTGTCGGACGGGAATGTACTTGAATTCGGCGCTCAGCGCAAAGACGCGGAAGAGCTCAATTGTTGTGATGGAGGGCTGGATGAGGTTGTTGTAAGTCTCCATAGATCCGAAAGTGATGTAGTAATGAGAGGCGATGCGACCGAGCTCAGTGGACTGGAGTTTTCCGGTCTTCTCGTCATACTTGATGAGGTTGGACTTCCGGAGAACCATGGCGGCGGAATGAATCAAGTCGACTCGTTTCTGCTCGAGAGCTTCGTCGTCCTCGTACTCTGCTCCCACCTGGTAAAGGCCAGGCGAGCGCAGCATTCGAACGAAAAGGTAGGTGTAACCCAGCCACTCAACACCCTCATCACGGGTTCTGACATTACCGAGGACAACTTCAGCGTTCAAATTGTCAACCAACTTGCTTATGAACTGACTTTCAATCGGCAGCTGCTGATTCAGTAGTGAGAGGTAATATTGCATCTCACTCTGTGTCGTGATGATGATGCCTTCGCCGTAAGTGTCATACTGAGGTCGACCTGCACGGCCTAGCATCTGCAGAACATCCTGGGGACTTAGTTCAACCCAGCTACCCTTCTCCGGAGAGTAGACCTGCGTTCCCTTGATGACGACAGTGTGCGCCGGCAAGTTCACGCCCCAAGCCAGCGTCGCAGTGCACACCAAGACTTGAATGGCACCACGAGCGAAGAGATCTTCCACATCTGTCCTGTCTATCCTACTCATGCCGGCATGATGGATACCGAACCCGTAAGGCAATATATCCTTTAGGTCCTTGTCGGTTGCTTGAGTCGAAGCTTCGTTGAGAACTTCGCGGCTACCAGCATCATGGCGAAGGATTTGGTTGATGGTGTCCATTTCAAGGGCCTTGTCTCGGATGTATCGGGCTGTCTTGGCAGTCTCTTTTCGAGAGTGGACGAAAATGAGCATCTGATTCCTGTTTGTGCCCACGTGCTCGATAACTTTGTTGTAGCACACGTCGTTCATAGTCTTGAGTTGCTTAATGGCCTTGCGATCAGTAACTCCAACAAACTCCTGACGCAGGGGGCAGGGTCGGTAGGAGCCATCAAAATGGAAGAGACCCTTCTTCGTGTCCACTCGCAAGAAACTCGCCACATCTCGGTAGTTGGGGAGGGTAGCAGACAGACCGAGGATACGGACTGGCTCGCCGGTTTGTTCGGTCTTGCGGATTGTTCTGCTGACAATGCTCTCTAGCACGGGTCCACGGTCATCGTGCAACAAATGGATTTCGTCGATGATGATCAGACGCACCAAGTTTGTGTAAGTCAAATCATTCGATTTTCTGGTGATGACGTCCCATTTTTCAGGTGTGGTCACAATGATCTGTGTCTCGGCGATTTGCTGCTTGGTGAGCTGACGATCACCAGTCAACTCTGCAACTCGGACACCATAAGGCTCGAGTCGGTTTCCCAGGTTGCCAACCTGCTCTTGAACGAGCGCCTTGAGGGGAGCGATACAGACAATCTTGAAAGCGTCAAGATCGATGTCGCCAGTTTCAGGTTTGCGATGCTTCCCGATTTCGCGGAGGATCGCAAGCATGCCGACGTTGGTTTTGCCACTACCGGTTGGGGCGCACACGAGCATGTTGCCGTCATCTTCAAATGCTGATGGATAGCACTTCGACTGGATCTTGTTCAGTGACTGGTTCTTGCTGAAGGGATTGCGAGACCACTCGGGCATGTCGGAAATGGGGATCAAGACATCGCCAGGTTCGTTGCGCTTCTTAGGAGTAGGGATATGAATTTCCTCGTAGCCCTTGAAGGTCCTCTTTGTCGAGCCTTCTGGTAGCCGGACCTTCGGGTTCGTCATGAGGTGGTTCCCTTGATCAAAGACCAGATTGTCGAGGTTGATTAGTTTCCTGGGCTGGAGACCTCCAATAAGTTGGCCTTCGGCGCGCTCAGACTTGGCCGCTTCCGCAGTGAAGGAGGCCGGGACGTCAATATCCATCTTGATGTCAACCTTGCCCTTCTTACCCTCGCCTGCATCCTTACCCCTCAGCTCGTTGATGATCCATTGCAAGCCTTCCGAGCCCATCTCTCTCTCGACATCAGCACGTTGTTCGGGGGTCTCTGCTCGCGCCAGCTTTGTGAGCCAGAAGACCTTCTCTCTGTTCTCAACGAGCTTCTGGACCAGCTCATGGTGTTCGAAATCGAACAGTTCCATGAGGTCATTCTCAATCTCGCGCAGCGACTTTTCCTCACCATCAGCCTCATCCGGTTCTCCTGACAGGATTCGAAGCGCCTCTTTAGTCTTATCGGTCTGCTCGTGAGCATCGGGGTATAGAGCACCGATTTGACGCTGCAACCAGAAAGCATCGATATCCCGTGCCGGTACGCTGTGCTTTTCCTTTTCTGTTTGCTTGCCTCCCGATGGCGCCGAGTCGAGGATCATTTCATCACCCACGTCGGCCACAGCATCCCCATCCCCCGCTTCGGCATTCTCGTCCTTCTCCTCTTCTTCTTCCTCCTCGTCCTCGGATGACTCGTCGCGAACTTCATGAACGATACCGTCATCTTCATCCTCTTCGTCATCGTCGAAAGCAACTGCAACACCTTGGCGCTCGTCTATTTCGGCTTCCTCGCCGTCAGCGCCTCCCATGGCGACATCTTCGTCATCGTCCTGGGCGTCGTAGTCCGTAATCTTCTTTCCGAGGTTCACCAACTCATTAAACTGCTTGGGATTCAAGGTCACCCCCAAGATATCATCGATTTCCTTCTTCTTATCAAGATCCTTCAAGTCGTCGTCCTTCAAATACTCCAACACAGCATCGGCCGCACTGCGCACAACCTCGTGTGGCACGTCGCCGAGATTGGTTGCCACGATGGTGATGATGAGATCGAATGTCGCTCGCGTTGCCGGTGTTCGCGGTCGGTATGTGATGCCCTCCACCAGGAGATCGTTCGCGCCGAGCACACCAGTTGACTGGGGCGCTTCTGCCTTCCGTCTTCGCTGCTCTCGTGCTAGAATATCTTCGCCTTCTCGCAGACCTCCTCTTTCGATATCTGGGAGTCCGGGCTGCTTCTTTGGCTTCGGCGCGTCGTCGCGGGCAACTCGGGCGCCCATGTCCCGAATGCTTAAGCGCCCGGCCAGCGACTCTGGATCACCAGTGGCCTCATCGGTTCGTCGCGTGACGAATCGACGGTCCGCCTGGAGAACCAGATTCGACATAGCCGAGTACTTGTACTGCGACACATCTCGATTTGCGTCCGACATGGTGGCTAAGGTTGTGAAGCTCTGTTATTGCGGGAGAACGCCGATGTTCTCGACAAAAGCCTGGGGCGCTGGACCTCTAGATAACCATGAGTTTGTCACCGACGCGACTTTTCGAATATGCTGCCGCTGCCTAGATGACTCGGGTCCTGCGATTGATGCGCAGTTCGTTGAAAAGGTTTGTAGTCGTCACTCAAGTTTTGAGTACAAGTCGCGATCGTAAATTTTAGATCTCAGCCTAGAAGGCTGCTGCCACGCTAGACCACTGTTGAATTAGCGCCATTGGGGAGGCAGCTTTCGAACGCGTCTGTGGCTGGTGAGTTACTTGTGGCTGCAGCCTCAACTCTTGATCCGCCCTTGTGTTCCTAGGAGTCATACTGAATAGGGAGTCACCTTTTACTTTAATGTGCCCATGCAAAAACATTTGCCATATGGCATTCTTCATGATTAAGCGAATGTTTCCCTAATACTCTATGTGTACTCCGTACTATCTTGTGAACTACCTGCGGAGTATCTGGTGAAGGTTTGTCGTGGGAGGCGCTCGCCCACCAGCCACACTTCAAGTAGTCCGTGTGTTGACTTCGATTCTCCACTACCTACCTAACCTAGGTAGTTACTTCTACCCAAATTTCGGGGAGCACCTCAGCGACAAACCATGATGAGCCACGATGACAAATCCGCCTGGAACTATTAAGATATTTCAAGACACTCTCGAGCCGTTTATAAAGCCACGAGAGCAAGTCAACTACATTCGGCGCGTCTTGGCCCTTCATCTTGGGTCCTGCTCTCATGATGGCCCGATCAAACAGCCGTTGTTCTTAGCAGACACAGCATACGATGTGACTCTGGATGTGGATTCGAAAGGAGTTTATAGAGAGTATATCGAGGCTCTCAAATCCAATGTGGAAGCGCGTCAGAAATATGGCAAGGTGGCCCAATCTGATGTTCCGCGAACGTCTTCATCACAAGGAGTACCCTCGACCGACAACGAGCTTCTACACGAGCGAGTCGCACTGTTGAAGCTTCAGACGAAACAAGAGCGACTTTTAGCCGTCCAAAGTCACCTCGACCTCCTCATGCAAAAGCCGGCCGCTGCACCCGAATTTCTCGACCCCGAGGACATGTTCCATGATGCCGCCAGTCTTCCCAGAGTACCAAAAGAGGTAGTGAACGGCCTCGTTGCGCAGCAGAGCGCTAAGAAGCCTGATCTGGCGGAGCAAGTCGCCCAACTTGAAAAGACGGTTCTGAGGGCAAAACTACTTTTGCGGCGAGAGGAGCAGCTACTTCGAGAAACAAGGTCCAACGCCCAAAACATAGCAGATGTCATTAGTAATGGCATCAGGCTACATGCTCTGAACGCAACTCGCAACGAACTCATCACCTGGATTGAGACAGAACTAGGGAAAGCATCGGGAGACGAAGACGGGGATGAAGAGGGCGAGGGTGGTGCGAGAAGCCATGATCGAGCAACCACCGACCAAGCGACGATAAGCTGTCAACTCGAAGCCATCAAGAACAAGTACGCCGAATATCTTTCAACAAGGAGGTCCCTGCTTTCTACAGTTGCTGAACGATTTGAGTCATCGCCGGCTCCCATCCTCGCCCCCTCTGAATCTAAGCAGCAACTCGAAGAGCCTGGCCCTGCGCCAAGCACATATCTTCTCACTCCATACATCGAGACTCTGCTTTCCCTTTCCAGAAGGCAAAAGGCCATGATCACACAGAAGGCCCATACGAACGCGACGCTCGGCAAGGAAATTAAGGATGCTTGCCAGTCGCTGAGTCATCTATCAGAAGAAAGCCAACTGCTTCCATCGCACCCCATGGCGCCGACGTCTCGACGGAGGTCTGGTTTAGGAGAGGTCCTGACCTCAACGGAGCGATCAGACTTCACCGGCAAAACTCAGCCGTGGGTCCTTGCAGCAGATTCCGCCAAGATTGCTACGCTTGAGAATGTGGCGGAGCAGGTCGAGAGCGGGCAGCTTGCTCTGGAGAATTTTATGCAAACGCTACAAGAGATCGATCATCTCTTGGGCCAAGACGAGGTGGAACGGGTTGAGGAGGCTCAAGCTGACACTACAGAGGATGACTTTTGGTTGACTACGAGCTCCAAGACTCCAAGTAAGGCAAGGAAACATACAGAGAAAACAAATGATACAGAGCAGTCTAAGGATGCATGGACTGGGCTGCACGGTAACCTAGGTCTAATTGGCTCGGAAGACAAAGCGTAGAACCATGATAATGTAATTTTTTTAAAGTACAATTGATCGATCTGGTGGTATATGACCAGTTCAACGCCATCCCAATATCTACCCACAACTCCGTTCCTCATTGGAAGCACTCATGATGCTCTGCACGAGCTACGTGTGAGACACTCATTTGCCCGCCATAATAGTCGATACCCTCATTGACAAATCAAGAATGGATAGGTGCTCATCAGCTCCGTCAACTAATCGCTTATCAACTTCAGAGAATACCATAACGATCTTGTTTTTCTGGGCATCTGGGATTGTCTCGTCGAATGTTAGGGCTTGGTAAAGCTAGGAGGGATATTAGCGACAGTCGTTTCTTAGATCAACTTGCTTACCTGGCCAACGACTTGACCTGCACTCCAGCCATCTGCAACCAGTTCCTCGATAACTGTAGAGACGTTCTGGTAAGAAGGTCCCGAACTCTTTGGGCGTATCGCTCCGACTAGGTGTTCGATGGTGCCATCAGGAATGACACCAGCAATGTCCTCGATAATCTTGACGGTCACTGCCTTCTTGTCCATGTCCATTGTATCGTCACCTTCAACATCCTTGTCGGGGGCATTGGCGCCAACCAGTCGAGCGGCGCTCTGCAGGTAGGTGATTGCCTTTCGAAGATCGCCCTCACTGCACTTGATGAGTGTGTTGATAGCACCATCTTCTAGTGGCACGCCTTCTTTCTCTGCAATCTCCTCGAGTCGCTTCTTGGCATTGCCCTGATCGAGGCTCTTGAATCGAAACTTGCTACATCGACTGGCAAGTGGATCGATGATTCGGGTCACGTAGTTGCAGATCAAGCAAAAGCGAGTAATCTTGCTGTACGTTTCCATGGTTCTTCGCAATGCACTCTGCGCATCTTGTGTCATAGAATCGGCCTCGTCGAGGATGATGATCTTGAACGGGGGGCAGGGATATTTCGCCTTGCTACCAGCGGTCGGGTTGGTTAACTGCATGCGGGCAAAATTCTTGACCTTTTCTCGGACAATGGAGATACCGCGTTCGTCGGAAGCGTTGAGCTCGAGGACTCGGGACTTCATCATTTCGGGACCGTAAAGTTCCTTTGCCAGCGCGAGGACTGTCGATGTTTTACCCGTACCGGGAGGACCGTAGAAGAGCATGTGGGGGAGCTAAGAAGCTGTCAGTGCCTGGATTGCTTCGCAAGAGGGAGCAGTGAGGTCCCACGTTGGAGGACTGGAGTGTCCTTTGGAGAACATCGACGGTGTGGTCTTGAGCGGTAACATCGCTGAGGGTCTTGGGACGGCTGCAAGGTGTCAGTCTTGGAAGTTGCAGGTTGATGTTGGAAGAACGAACTATTTCTCGACCCAGGGCTGGGTTCGGGCGTTGGCGGACTTGTCCTGCTTCTGGTCGGCGTTACTATTGGCGGCCGCCGCCGCCTTTCTGGCTTTGAGGTCGAAGAAGCTCGCCATGTCGGCGCACAGAGTTGGCCGTATTCGTGAAAACAAAGGTAATGGGGCTCTGCGACCTATGTGGTTGAGTTCGATGTTGCTAGGTCGCGGTGGCTAGATCCGCCGAACTGCGTTGGACTGCCCAGACCTTGTAGAAATTCAATTTACGCGCTGGAAGACGCGAAGCGCGTCGGGCACGATTGGCAAGCTGCAGCTGCTAGTGAGACCCCACGTCGGGGCTTGCTGCAGTGGAGCCGGCCCACGCAATCCATGGTCCGACTTCCATTGGTAGTGACCTGTATACTCCGCATTGTGAGGCCTTTCATAACTCGAGGACGTATGTAATTGTATCCCCTGTGATGGTAAGGTTTTCCCCCTCTAGTCGTAAAGGGAGCATGGCAGACGCTGTTAGAATATTATGTCGTGGCGTCTCAAAACTACTGGCATCGCAGGATGGATATACGTGTTGTGTCCGTATATATCCTCACGACGGGAGTGGACTCTGTCGTGAAGCGAGCCAACGCCGTATTTGCCAGAGCATGCATTGTTTTAGCCTGCTGCAGACATTATGCATGTTGGCTCTTCTACGGGGGCCCCCGGTGTCTCGCTTTGCCAGAGTATAGAGAGGGTTGTGAAGCTTCTACGAGATTATATGATGTTCAAACATTGCCTAAATGATACGCCCTGACACGATAATCATACTCGAGCTACGCAACCCCTTCCGGCGGATGACATCGTTTGGGTGCAAATTCGATGCGACCTTCCATTAAAACAGGCTGTGAATCACTGGCGACTAAGTCCGCCTGGAGCTATTACACCTGGCAGAGTCCATGCAAGTATTGGCTGGCGATGATGGACGCAAACAGCCGCCAACACAGTCTGTGGACTACCCTACGGTATCACAAGGATCTGATACTGCCGTTGCTGGTTGCGGATGCTTACATCGATGGCAAACGCCAGGTCAGTTGAAGAACCCGGTAGTCTCCAAGTGGAATCGTAATTCGTTGTCTGTTTGATAACCGCACCGCATCTCTTTCATTCACCCATTCACACTCTGCATTATACCTACCTACCTTAGGTAAGGTAGCCAGGGTGTTCTGCTGCCTGCCCTCCACGCTGAGGTGGTGCTAGGCATAAATGGGTGGATCAAGCCACCCCCGCTAGCCTACCTAACACTGATCCAGCAGCTGAAGTACCTACTAGATAGGTAGTTAACCTCTACTTCCTCCCGCGCTCAGCTTTAAACCATCCATCCCTCCTCCCACCTCCAGACTGCAACTTCACTTCATCTCATCGATAATCTACAACTTCATCACGTCTTGTCCATGTGCCTCGCGCTCCGCAGGCAGCGCCCGATTCTCAACACCCTCGCCTAATCTTCACACACGAGGCGCCATGGACCAGTCTATCATCCGCATCTCTAAGGTTCCTTGCCCCGCACCAACTTTCACCTCCCTTCCGTTTGCGCCGCGGGGTTCAATATGCTAACAGCCACGTCTAGGAACTCAGCGACATCCAGAAGAGTTCCGACTTGTGTATGTTTATCCTAATCGAATCCCGCGCTTCTATGTCCATCACCTGACCTCGGCTCGGCATCTGATCGCAGCACTCGCTGTGGCATGTCGCGATATCGATGTTCGCAATGTCAAGGCCCTGATCATGGGCCCTCACGAGACCCCATACGAGTTTGGGTTTTTCGAGGTTCGTATATATTTAAAACCACGGGCTTATCAGGACCAAAGTAGCTGAATCAATATTACAGTTTGCCATTCGATTTCACAAAGGTTGGATGTTCTCCCACTTGCACTAAGGCTTAGTCTTATCTCCATTTACAGATTATCCCTCCAAGTCCCCTACCGTCCACTGCGTCACCACGAATGGCGGACGCTGTCGGTTTAACCCAAATATCTATGCCAGCGGCAAGGTTTGTCTGTAAGTTTTTCATATTCTGACTGCTAACATCCTGTACTGATGGAATTAGTTCGATTTTAGGGTATTTCAAACCATCCAATAACCTCGACCCACGACTAACAATAAAGTAGGACGTGGCGTGGAGAGCGTGGAGAGGAGTGGTCGTCAGCGCAAGGGCTAGAATCCATTCTACTCTCAATCCAGAGCCTCCTGTCCTCCAACCCCTATGAAAACGAGCCAGGCTTCGAGGATGCCAACGAGGAGTCCGACAAGAAGTCGCAAAAGGAATACGTACAGAAGGTTTGCCGCTGTACCATGTTGCACGATTTCTTGCCCTAAAATTTTATAGATTCGCCATGAGACTCTGCGGATTTCTGTCATCCAACGCCTAGAAGGCTATCTCGGCTTAACTGCAAACGGCTCCCAGCAGCACGTCGCACAAGATGGCGACCTGGATGACGACGATATTGACGAGTCTACCGTACCATTCGAGCCATTCAAGGACCTTTGCAAACGTCGATTCTTGTGGTATTTCGAGTCGTATATGGCAGCGATCCAAAAGGGCAAGTCGGAAACCAAGGATAATCAGGCTTTTGTAAGGATGCCGTTTGAGTCACCCTGCAGCAACATCATGGACGGCAAATTCAACTACACCGAGCTCGAACGTCGTCTGAATAGCATCAAGGCCGCAATCGAGGCCGAGCCCCAGAAATGGGCCGAGGAAGGCCTAGCTGCCAAGGCACGAGAGTCCACCGTTGCGGTTAACCTCCAACACCAATTCGGGCAGGTTGTCGAGGCGTTCAAGAGGGGCGACATGCCACATGATGTGTTTCTTGAGAACGATAACCCCTTTGCTTGGGTGGTTACCTACTTTGGGCGCCCAATGACCAACCTTGACGGAGGGTTGTTTAGGATTAAGATAAACTTTAGTCCCCGTTTCCCTGATGAGCAGCCACGCGTCAAGTTTGAGACCAAGATTTTCCATCACCACATTGCGGCGGACGGTACGGCGTGCTACACGCCCAATCCTATGAAAAGAGAGGATGTGAGATCTCACATTGAAGCCATCTTTGCCTTCCTTGAAGACGATGAGCCGGCCTACGACCCGCGCAAGATTGTCAACCCCGAGGCCAGTAAGATGTACTGGGGAGGAGGCGCAGATGACAAGAAAAAGTACAACCGACGCCTTCGCCGATCGGTGCAGCAGAGCATGGAGTAAGTTGGCGGCTATTCTATCACACTCACTAAGCGAATACGCTAACGTTCTGTCGCAGAGATTTCCCAGAGTAACCCGCAAGCTATTTCTGCTGTAATTGCTCTACGTGTTTGCTTGGTAATTTGGGAGAGGCGTATGAGGCGAATAACGAGGGATGTTATACGGATTTCACAGGGCGTTCAGGTCTGTGGCAGTACATCAGGGAATCGGCATGGTCGAAATTTGGACCCTTTCTTTCAAGTTTGGTTGACCTGATGTGACCCAGACATTTAGGTCTTGCGGCGTACGGAAAGAGGCAATATACTCAGAACGGCATCATAAGAGCTCTCACCACATCTATCTTTTTCGATCGTTTTTGGTGAGTTGCATGTCCGATATGTAGTATTTAAGAGCCTAGGTGGAACTCGCTCTTGAAGAAAGGGAGCCGATATGTAAGAATGCTCTGGGCTATTGCTAATACCCTCTGAAGCGCCATCCCTGTCTAATCTATAACGCCAAAATGCAAATGTAATCAGCTATTTTCAAAACAGCGCTCAAGGAAGGCATAGAGGACGTGGCATCGTCTTCTGCATACATAGTCTTCATCGTTTCATCGTTTCTCATGATTTCTTGGTCTTGGGCTTCTTGTTTAGCCGATCCTGTGTCGGGGCATACGGCGCTGCAACGCCCATGTACCTCTCCTGCTTTCCCTCGCCCTTGAACTCGTACATGCCAGTCGCACCGACGACAGCCGGTGTGCCCTGACTAGGGCGCGTGACTTGTTCATTGTGAAGTTTGTCAAGGGAGTCGCCAATGACAGCATATTGGGACCAGTTGATAGGCGGGCAGCGGACGACATTTTGTGGCTGGGGAATGGATGCCCATGCCCGAAGCTCGGAAGCGGTGCGCTGCTTGGAGGAGCCTTCGCCGGCGTTATCTTGTTCCTGATCGTTGTCACCTTGTTCGTTCATATCCTCGTCATCGTCATCGCTGTTGTCGTTGGTCGGCGCATTAATCTTGCCCGCGACGAGGTCCTTAACAAAGGCCTCGGGGTCTTGGACGGCCTCATCCTTTGCGCGATTCAGAGCCTGAATGTCAGCGGTGGCGCGCTGTCGCTGGATCTGTAGGATGGATATAGCAGACTTGAGCGCAATGACGTCTGGATTCGAATCAAAGGCGATTGGCTGAGGGGCAGGCGGCGGTATTCCTGTCTGGTCGGGTTGCGTGTGCGCAAGACTCGGGCGACCACCGGCGTCGGTAGCTCTAGCGCCGGGGAGCTGTGCAGAAGCCAGCGTTGGTGTAAGAGGAGAGATGGGTGGTCGATTGGGTGAAGGAGGGCTGTCGCGCTGAGGGTTATCGGTGGAAATGGTCAGTGCAGGCATGGTTGGTATGCGTGCAAGAGATAATCGTGTCGGCTCACTCGGCGGGAAGATGCGGGAGCTTCGCTTTGCACGGGCTTCAAGATGGCGTTGAATACTGTAGCGGAGAGGAAGCTGTACTGTAGAGGGCCGAGTTGGATGGAATGACGGTGACGGCGCCGGGTGAGAGACCCGATAGGGGCAGGCGTGCAGGGCGCGATGCGGCAAATCAGAGAGGGAGGGAAAGACAGAAAGAAAAGAGACAACAAGGCGCTAACTAGAGGGACGTTGGGAGGCGATGTGTATGTGTCTCAAGAGGGCAACCCCCTTCGCAACGGAAGCTCTGGCGGGGTCGGCCGGCTGACAGAGACGGGAGGTGTCCGATACGGAGTCAGGATCTGGATGAGTACTCCGTAGAGGGACCGAGATGTAACCTGAGTCGCAAGACTGGAGTTTGTTCCCGCTTCAGGTTCAGGAAAGCGTTGAGTGTGAGGGAGGTTGACAAGAGGGAAATCACCAAGGCGCATGAACACATCAAGCATCAGGCATCATGAGGCTTCAACGTCTCAGGGCGGGGTGAAGTCGGAGGGAAAGTGGACCAAGGTGGTATCGCCTGCCCCACACCCGGGGCGGCGATCGGACAACCTGGAAGATCTCGCGCCAGTTCCGATCAAAAGTGAGCACGGGCCATCTTGCGTTTAGACGCACCGCACACGAAACACACAGACGTGCATGGCACCAGGCACAAGAACCTTAGGTAGGCAAGTACCTATGTGTAAGGGCGCACATGCTCACGATGACGAAGTCACCGTACGGGAGACCATCTTCAATCTTGTGTACACAGGGCACTACTTCCATGTCTTGGTCACCGCCGAGGACAGTTTGCCCCGGCGTCGTGCCAGAGATCACAAGGGCCATACATAAGGGGTTGATGTACCGTGGAGTTGAGACGCCGAGAATACAATGGCTTTGTTGTCGTTGATGGATCCATCAAACCATGACCTCAGACTACCGGCACGGCGGTTAACGTCTGCAAGTGCTTATCGATCCTAGGATCATCAAAAGCCTTGTTGCCTCGATGGGGATTTGCGAATATCGATTCGAGTCATTATGCCGGAATTTCGACGTCGATATTAGAAACGCGTCCATCAATAATTAGCAGCTTGAGCCTCATTGTACCGAGTTCCTGGGAGAGGCCATACCCATTAATGTCCCACGGGTTTTAGATCCTGCGCATAGAGAAGCTTGAGTGCTTATCTGGCTCGGTGTTGCAGCGCGTTGTCTGTTGTCTGTGTCCACCCACAAACAGTGCCAGCGGCTGTCCACCCGCACCAGACTGCCGGCTCTTGAGGGAGGCATGTAAGTACCGTTCTGAACAATCAAGTGAGCCTCCGCTGGCGCTGTGGTAAAATTACCAATGCTCCATGAAATGTGTCTTGTGATGGTTTGCCAATGTGCGTATTCCCCGTAACGGAGCACTTGAGTGGCCGGCCTAGATGAGACTGGATCTGGCCCATGCCTACCGAGAGGTGTTTGCATTTAGTCAGGGGCGGCGGCGACAAGCCACCTTGGGCGGCTATCTGCATGGGGAGTAAGACAATGGGAATTATGCTTTTGCCCATAGTACCTGTAGATCAAATTTCTTCTTCATGTTGTATCCGCATTAGAGCCGAGGATTTAGAGTTGTGCCCTTGTTGATCCCGTGGACCTCAGGACTGCCCTCCTAAAACACTTGCTGTATTTGCCATGCTCTCACCTGTGCTCCGTCACTCATGCTCGAGATAATCTCCCGCTTGCTGTGCTAGAGTTATGGGACTCCAGCGGTTTGAACAGGACCCGAAGCTACCATTCGAGAGCATAGGAGTTCTTAAATTAAGCCGTAGGTTCCGCGCGTTCGGAAAGGCCTGGATTTACCATGGCCCTCCATGTCTCCGCGACAAATTTTGGGCCCCGGACGGCGAGAAGGGTATTTTACTGGGGTCGTTAACTAGGATATCTTTGACTGCCGAGGTACCACGTAGTGCGCTATCAAACTACTTGCTTGCTGTTGTGCCGCTAGACGGAGGGGGACTAGCCTTTGAGAAAGCCGCTCAAATGTTGATGCCATGATGCCGTAGAAGACGACGTTGGGGAGTTCCGTTTCAGTATGTGATCGTCGCTCATAGCTCAAGTATGGGGAAGATCTTCATTCTCAAAGCGCCTGGCATCTGAACGTTGTTGATTGACCATCGCCTCGGTATGGAAGTCATTAGCTCAGCTGCTGTCGTGGCACCGTTGACAGGAGACCAGACGTCAGTGCGAGCCCAACGAAGTGGCACTTAACGCTAACGGCACCTCCGGCAAATGACGGACAAGGAAGCATTTGGCATCGCTGGTGGTCCAAGACCGGATTTTACCTCAGGACAAGATCCAGTTGTTGGACACCGTCGACGCCACCCTACCGTGACATCCATACCTCAGCTGTGAATAGACGAAGCCGCAGGGACTCACGGTTGCACCGTTCCGACCTCCACACTAGGTACAGCTTGACCAGGGCACTCTAGCGAAGGGCTTCGGCTTCGGCCTTGTGTGTCGTTGGTGTCCAAGACCAACTGCAATCTCCTTCCATAGTTCCCCGAATCACCCAGCTGGCCCGCCGGCAGATGCCAGCTCTCAAGCGCAAAGCCAAGATGTGGGTATGTACTGTAAAGCTGCAAGCCAGCCCGCGAGGGTGTGATGGATTGTGATTGTGAGTGTGGGGTGCGAAGATGACGGCGGAGGCTTTTGATGAGGGTAAGGTGTACTCCGTGCCTTCTTCTGTCGTAGTAGAATAGGTACCTTATGTAACCGGCAGGTACGCGGCCCTCTCTCTCTTTCCCTGTCCCAGCCCTTTCGTGACCAGTATTTCACGATCCTTTTCCCTCTCAAATCTTCTCTCGACGTTTCCTCTCATTCTTGGGCTCTCCGTTCTTTCTCTGACTCGGTCAAACCTCGTTGATAGCCCCATCTTCCTTTCTCTCTCGCCGAAGCACTCCCTCTCTCCTTTCTCCCATCTTTCCGCCAAGTTTCCGCCAGTCTTCTGGCTGCAGCCGGTGCAATTTAGCTGCCACTTACAGCTTGCACGACTCGTGCACTTGCTCATCCTCCCATTACCGCTCTTAAGCCCGACGCCAAAAGTATCGGCGCAACGCTGCTAAAGCTTTAACGTCTGTCCCTGCATCTGTCAAGACCAGGAACTTGGCCTTTTCACCAGGCTTTCGAACGTGGCTGTTCTCACTCATACAACAGGCAACACTTCCACAGCAGTTGTGAGCAAATCGTCTTCATGGTGTCTTGCATGAAGGATCATGCCTACTTCGGATACATTCATCACCTTTGACCATTCGCCCATTCAAATCTATTCCCAAACATCAACATCTAGCAAGTCAGCACCAGTGCGCAATTTCTCCTACCCTACGTCCCTCGGGTTACCTCGCATCGTCCAAATACCCTCAGTTCAAGGCTCAGCTAAGATCCCACCTCATTGGCAAACCCAACAGAGCTCATTGGCGCCAACTTCTCACGACCCTGGAGCTACCACACTGGACTCTCAGGTCTCGAGTCTTCCTTACGTTGGTTAGAGCCCAACGAAACGACGAAAGAAGAGCATCAGATTTGGCCGCTTCACCATTCCTGACACTTTCAAGACTTCGCCAGCTGGCGAAGAAGGAAACTATACCGAAACAAGCGTGCAAACCTCAGGACCGAGGCTATCGCCACACACAATCGACAACACACTCAACAACACACTCAACGCTTCCCTTGGACCTTCTAAAGCCAGGCGCATAATTCTCATTCGACACAAGACCGTTCGATCTCTGGATGCAAGGGTATTAATATCTCAACCCTCTCGAGAATACCGCCCAACACTCGAATCGCACTTTGCAGGGACTGACACTGCACATAGTCCCTTACCAAGCACTCGCCGGACGACACCAGCAACAATCAATTTTCAAGGACTTCATTCCCAATCCCGAACGACTCAAATCATGCCATCTACCGGCAGATCATCCCCTGAGACTTTTATCGGCTCCGGTTCATCGGTCCTCACACCGCGCCCCTCTCATTCTGAATATGACCCCTCTGCCAGTGGGGATGAGAGACTGCACAGTTCTCTGCCGCCTTCAGACAAAATGAAGGCTAAGCCAGGGAAACTGCGGTGGCTTGCTCAAGTCAAAGATTGGCTGTCTGTGAGCGAGCCATCGGCGCAAGCCATGAGGGAGCAGAAGAAGAACGCATACAAGCGGCACGGTATCGACATGAAAGATCCTCGGGCGGCAGCCAAGATGCATTTGCCTATCGGAAAAATCCCCGACACCGCTATTACCTCTACGCGAGGCCCAAGCCCAGAAAAGGCACTGAAGCGAGCACAACAACAGCGAGACATGAGGCAGTCATACTCGGGACTCAGCCAAGCGTCTCACTCCGTGTCAAGCAGCATCAGTTCAGCCCCGAGCGCCAAGGAATTCAATCCCGTCACCCCGTGGGACACTTGATTCCAAACCCGCCACCTTACATCTGCGTGTAATGATGAATGAAGCCTTGAGAGGCAATGGTCTTTTCATGATTTATTTCCTATGTCAAATGCGAAGCATAGCATGGAGTCTGATTGGTGGAACGGAGTGTTGAACCCTGAGGATGGGATTTATATACCCTACTGAAACTGCCTGATGATGGATTCTCGTACCAGATACATCTTTTCTAGTCTCGCACAACTGCTGTTTAGTCGCTATGATACCTACAAAATCCAAGTCATCGAATTCCGGGGCTATGTCAACTCGCCATGCCAGTACTGCCCTTACCCGGAGACATCTAGAGATATTTGCATGTGCGCGATCGCGATATCAAGATATTAGTAAAACATCTTAACTTCTTGACTCGTGGACTGAACTATGGTGATGAACCGACGACGTGACGAGCATCTGCGTTTGTACCGTCACGCCCTACCCCTTCTCCTGTCGTTCTCGCGCCGACTTATTTGCATCTTCCTCGCACCCATTCATGTTTAATGTTCGCTGGGACGGCTATTACACTAATATTGTCAGGGCCACTACTGACTAAGACATGGGCAGAGAAACAAGCTGAGCAAGGGCCTGGACGCATGCATCCAGAGACTGTGCATAAAATCTATGCACTTGTCATTCACTCTGCTTTTGGCCCAAACACCAGTCATGCATGAATCTCTTGCTCCAAGCATGCCGTAGGACTGCCGAGACGAGATCAAAAGAGGGGACCCTATCCAGTCAGTCGAAAGGTATTATCGCGACCTTTTTGTTGACATAAGCGACCACATCAAAGCAATTAATCGCATTGGACCACATTTGTGAGGTACCGGCTCCGATGTTATAATACGCGCGAAGCATGCGAGTCTCAATAGCAACGAGTATGTCATCAAGTATACTATTACTGTAGGAAGGTCTTGGTTTATTTGAGGGTGAGTGTAAGTGAAGAGGACGTCTCCCTGTGCTTTCTATAGCACCCAGCGCGAGGCCCAGAACAGCGACGTCGCGCTTACATGACGTGAATCAAAGGTAGATGATGCTCTGTGGCTGTCCAGGCGTCGAGATAATTGCGCGATAGTGATGATGCAAAGTCTTGGATGTTGGAGCCGGGTGGGGTGTGCCGAAAAGTCGATGATGGAATTGATGGAACATTTGCCCCTTTTTCGATTCATATCGTATCATTTTCTGGTCTTATTGATAATGGGCGATCGGATTGAACGCATGTGATGCCAGAATGTTGTCCTCTCATCAGTGTACTACGTACGCTAGCATTTGACTAAAGCACATAGCGCGTCATCGAAGGCCGTCATCGTCAACTCCACGCAATCCCATTCATTCGTGTGCTCCTGTCAAGGAGCGAGCCGCTACTCTTTCGAGGGATGGCGGAAACCTTGGGTTACAAGTATTTCTTCAAAAACCAAGCTCAGCAGCTGGAACCTTGTGTCCGCCCACTAGTGTTTCCACAGGGATCACTACTAGCGTTGATTGGTGACAGACCAAGCTGAACTGGCTCCGTATGACGTACTCTACTTTTTAGGTCGCTGAAGGTGGTTTTTATTATATAGAGCTGGGGGACGAGAGTTTTAGGCTCTTGGCTTGACTTGAACGGGGCTTTCTGTGGATTTTGCTGGATCAATTCCTCACGGAGGACTGAATTATAATATTGCAGTCCCTGCGCAGATCACACCCACCGAGCAAGTTCACTTCAGGTCTGAGAGGGAAACGACTTTCACGATGCCGCTCTTCTCCAACAAAAGAGACTCGAGCGAAGATGGCGAGGATAGGCGGTTGAATGGTAACGGCAACGGCGTCGTGCAGCAGGACGAACAGGATGGCGAGGCTGCACCGGACGAGCACACTCGCTTGCTCCCCAACCGCGTCAACTCCAACCAAGGTCTACTTGCACCTGACGATCCAGCCGTGTCCCCATACAACCTATGGAGCATCAGAGTTTTGCGACACCTCACAATTGCCTTCACCATGGTGACTCTGATCTGGTGGATTTTGTTGCTGGTGTCTACCTTTGTGACGCCGCCCGGTATCCAGACTCGCGGCAGTGTGTGGCTCGCCTACGGCTACACCACCTGGACCCTCGTGAATTTGATCTTCACGCTCCTCTTTTTCGAAGTACCATCTAAATCCGTCAGGATCTTAGTCATCTTTGTAGCGGTACGTCTGCAAAGCACACAGCTCCATGTACTTGTCAGTGGTTCTAACGCAAAAGATAGGCAGTTTTGTTGCTCGACATGATTCTTATCCTGGCTGTACAAAAGACCCGATATGAGGAGAGCTGGGTTGGTGCAGCCAGTGTCATCTGGGCTCTTCTCATGAGTCTGTGGACCCTGTTGACGGACCGCATGGTGAAATGGGGAAAGGCAGAAGAGGAGGAACGATTGACCGGGCGAGCTGAGACGAGGCGAACACTATTCGAATGGTCCACGGTGATGATCTCGACCATCGCCTATGCCGTCATGTCGGTGGCCGTGTTCCTTATCACTTTGACCATCATTCTCCGGGCGCTCGATGCGGGCGTGGCACCCCCTGGAAAGCTACACTCGGTCGACAGTGGCAAGTATAGCCTCCATGTATACTGCCACGGCAACAAGACCGACTCCAACGGCAAGGAGCTGCCTACGGTCCTATTTGAAGGCGGCGAGCGAACTGTGGAGTACGAGTTCTGGACTTTCGCGGACAACGCTGTCAAGAACGGATCCATCTCTCGGTACTGCTTCGCAGACCGTCCCGGCTATGGCTGGTCAGACAACGCACCTTCGCCCTCATCGGCAGGCTTCGTGGTGGATACACTGAGCGAGGCTTTGTTCGATGCGGGAGAGAAGGGGCCATGGGTTCTGGCCAGCGCCGGAATTGGGTCAATCTATTCACGAGTTTTCTCAGCGCGCCACGGGGATCATGTCAAGGGTCTGGTTCTCATCGATCCACTACACGAGGATTTACTCGACGAAGTGGCATCGCCTGGTCGAGGATTATTGCTCTGGCTCCGAGGAGTCATCTCGCCGCTGGGTCTCGAACGACTGCCAGGGGCCATCCTCCGAGGGCGAACGAGCCAGGACCGGGTGTATGGGCGATCAGCGCAGCAGGGCGGCAAAGTCATCTTTGCGAAGCTGCAGGAGAGCTTGGTGGCAGGCTCATTCACAAGACGAGACGCGCAGACCAGCCGCCAGATCCAGGACAAGGACACGCCTCTGGTAGTGATCAGCTCCGGACAACATATCAAGAAGAGCCACACCTGGGAGAAGAAGCAGCGGGATCTGACGAAGCTGACGGACAAGTTGCAGAGTTGGGATATCGTTGATGGAGCGCCTCATGAAGTTTGGACGACTTTCAATGGGCGGGAGAAGATTGAGAAGAGATTGAAGCAGCTCGTGCATGGCTGAGGAGATTCCAAACGGAGCCCCAGGTGTGCGCACATCTTGCACATGAGTTCGAGATCTCGTTAGCTTCTGGAGCATCTTGTTTCCACATCTGTTCAGAACGAGGATGTTGTTGGACAAACGGAGAGGACCATGGTTGGCATTGAAGATGCTTCTAAGCCGGCTACAATCCGAGCTCGGCATTCTCAGGGGTTTCGACACTACCGGCAGGGTTATCTACAACGGGGTGGGAAGATTGT